>JANCOA010000009.1:10561994-10573506 GCA_024363135.1 Leptodoras oyakawai | reverse complement strand
GGCCCTTAACCCTCAACTGCTCAGCTGTATAAATGAGATAAATGTAAGTCACTCTGGATAAGGGGGTCTGCCAAATGGCATAAATGTAAATGTAAATTAAATGAACCGACGGCTGAATGGAAAGTCAGATACACATGGACGTGATTGATCAAATTATTGATATGTATTCGAATCGTTTATTTGGCACCGTCTCTCCATGCTCCATGCTCGGGTGGGTTTCGTGATTTCTGGACGCACTAGGCTCTCTGTGTTTCAGACCGGGTCCTGCTTCAGCTCTACACACCCCTCAGGCAACAGTCTTTTTTATTATGTGCACCGAAAAAACAATTCAAATAGCAAAAGAAGCAAACGGATCACTTTTACTCTGAAGCAGACTCCAGAAACGGAATAATAACTGTGAAGGCGCCTTTAGATTGGACAATTTAAGTTCTACTTAAGTGTGCATACGTGTGTATGTGTATGTGTGTGTGTGTGTGTGTGTGTGTGTGTGTGTGTGTGTGAGAGAGAGAGAGAGAGAGAGAGAGAGAGAGAGCACTCATTTCCATCCAGGTTGTATAGCACTCAGCAAAACAAAATGAATAATTCTACTCTGGTGTTTTTGTAATGTGCAAATTCCTATCCAAGGGCCCAGTGCTCATTTCACATCCACAAAACACACACACACACACACTCACACACACTGCAGGCAGACGAGTGATTACCCTTTCAGCTTGATTTAACCTCCGTGCTTTGTCTTGGCGCTATCAGAAAGCCAGCGAGGTGTTTGATCTCACATTCGCATCCTTCTTCAAGCAAAATAACGCGTCCGTCTTTAAAAGATTCACCCGGCCTGCACTTAGGAGACTTTCCCCTCTCTCCGAATACAGAAGCAGTCACCACATTGCTATTTATGAGTCGCATATCTAAAACATTATTCACTTTCAATATTTTGGCTTGGGGCAAAAAAAAAAAAAAGGAGAGTATTTCTTCTTTCTTGCACGTTAGCTGGAAAATCTCTGGTTGTGTTTTTAGCTTCAGTTGAAAACTCAGTGCTGATCTTCACGCATTAAAATCATTAGCGAGACTTCTACTAACAAGGTTTGTTATTAGAAAGCGATGATTTGTTTTGAAATGTGGAGCTATAGCACGGCCTGCACTCCGGTCTGATTCGCTGAAGAGGCTATTAGCTATTCTAGATACTCACGAAGTGCGCTTTTATAAATGTGTCTTCTGTTTTTCAAAGCATTCTAACCCCTGAAGATAAGACAAAGTCATTCAGATCTTTCTGAGCTTAACTAGCGAATTTTACGATCCCAAATGGTTAGCAAGCTGGAAGGAGGGATTAGCGGTGGAGAGACCAAACCGTAATCCTGGCGTAATTTTCCTGATTTCTGCTAGAATTCTTATCTATGATATTAAGTATGGTTAAAAAAAACACACACACCATGCAGCATTCATGATTTATAGATGTTTTTGGGAAAATGTTTTGCTAGCACATCGTGAGTCGCTTATGTCGTTGGGGAATATCAGCACGTAATCTGTTGGGATTATCTGTTTGTATTATTTGATTATCTGATGGTATTAGCAGATTATCTAATGGGATTATCTGATGGGATTATCTGTTGGGATTATTTGATTATCTGATGGGATTATCTGATGGTATTAGCAGATTATCTAATGGGATTATCTATTGGGATTACTTGATTATCAGATGGGATTATCTGTTGGGATTATTTGATTATCTGATGGGATTATTTGAAGGGATTAGCAGATTATCTAATGGGATTATCTGTTGGTATTATCTGTTGGGATTATTTGATTATCTGATGGGATTATCTGATGGGATTATCTGTTGGGATTATTTGATTATCTGTTGGGATTATTTGATTATCTGATGGGATTATCTGTTGGGATTACTTGATTATCTAATGGGATTATCTGATGGTATTAGCAGATTATCTAATAGGATTATCTGTTGGGATTACTTGATTATCTGATGGGATTATCTGTTGGGATTATTTGATTATCTGATGGCATTATCTCATGGGATTATATATTGGGATTATTTGATTATCTGATGGGATTATCTGTTGGGATTATTTGATTATCTGATGGCATTATCTGTTGGGATTATTTGATTATCTGTTGGCATTATCTGATGGGATTATCTGTTGGGATTATTTGAATATCTGATGGAATTATCTGATGGGATTATATATTGGGATTATTTGATTATCTGATGGCATTATCTGATGGGATTATTTGTTGGTATTATCATATTATCTGATGTGATTATATGATCATCTGAAACAATTATCTGATGGGATTATTAGATTATCTGATGGGATTATTAGATTTTCTAATGGAATTATCAGATTCAGTGGTTAAGACATTGAGGTTGTGAACTCAAATCCCACCACAGCCAAGCTGCCACTGTCAGGCCCTCGCTCAAGGCTCTAAACCCTCAACTTCTCAGTTGTGTAAATGAGATGAATGAGGTTAAACGTAGGGATAAGGGTGTCTGCCAAATGCCATAAATGTAAAATGTAGCTGGGAATCAGAAGGGATTTTTTTCTTCACACCACAGTGCTGTTGAGGTCTCAGATCTGATTGTTAAGTTGATGTTTAGCATTTAATATATACAATTGTAAACAATTGTCTAACCTGCTGAAAAACCAGCGTTACGAAACACTGTCATGCTGAAGCGTCCATGCGATGGATTAAGAGTCTTATATTGGTCATTAAGTGCATAGACATAACAAGCAGGTTCAAATCAGACAGTTTTGAAGACCTTTAATGTGGCCTGCAATTAGATTTACTGCTATTAGAGCTGGAAGACCTAGGAGGGACTGTATCACAAAAAAAAAAAAAATCTAGGACGCACAACACCCACTTCATGACTCTATCTTCTGGTCTAGAGCAAAAAAGCTCTTAGTTTCCCTGGGTGAGCGATTGACCCCCCCACCACACACACACACACATACACACACAGACATGCACTGCAATTAGAGGCAGCCGTGTGGGTGTTGGGATAATGACCGTGTGCAGGATGTTTGAAAATAATTGCTTTTTTATTGCGCTCCACAGCGGCTCGCACACTCCTGCTGACCTTCCACCTTGAAACAACACAAGGTGGAAGGTCAGCAGGCAATTTTTTTAACATAAATGTATGAAGGGAACGTGAACCGAGATCTTAACTTTAAATGAGACGACCGCCGTCTCATTTCATGGATCTGTAGAATAATTGACATGTGGCTATTGATCGAGTCATTAGTTATTCTTTCTGTTCGCACTCCTAGGCTGCCTTTCCTTTCAGTTCCCTTCCCTTCCCTTCCCTTCCCTTCTCTGAGTGTGTAATCACATCCACTTATCAGTGTGGACACGCCTGTAATTGCTTGGTACCATAAATAGCTTTCACTTATCACATAAAAACAGCTGGCGAGCAGATTTGTGGTTCTTACATCAGAGTTATTCAGGATCGTCCTCTGAGAAGACAGTGACCTGATGCACACCGAGTCTGATCTAATCACGAAGTGTCCCTCTAACATCCTGTTATCCGTTTTGTCCGGGTGCCCTAATAACCTTTAAGACCTTAAACCCAAGGTTTAATGGAGGGTGTTTTTTTTTTTTTTTAGATCTTTATCTCTGTAATCCCTGATATTTTTAGAGGATTGTAGGAAGCTTGCTTGCTCAAGAAACAAAATGTCTATCGAGACGAGAATAATCCCTGCATTCTGATACTGGTTTTATCACACCTCTTCTAACATCTCTGTTTCTTCTAAGAATCCTAGGAACACTAGGAATAAAGTCCAGGTGAGATTTCACCAGTCCTTCACCTGACATGCACTCATTCACTTCTACAAAGATTCATCAATCCATTATCAGATTATCAGGCAGAATTCCATTGTACTTGTGTATAGTGACTATAATTGTTCAATTGAAAGCCGCCATATTGGATCAAGGGCAAGTTTTTCCAATTGGAAGGTGGTCATGTAGCATATCAAAGAAGACAAGACTTATCTCAGAAATTGATTGCCGCAATCAGATTTGCAATATGTCTTATGGTTCAAAAGTTATAGACGCACAGACATTTGCAACAACAACTGGAAACGTTGCCTGTGATGCCCAGCTATTTTAACATCTGTAAATCTTGCAAATCTGATTGCGGCAATCAAGCTCTGAGACAATTCGGGTCTTCTTTGATATGCTACATGACCACATTGTAAAAATGTGCCCTTGATCCAATATGGTGGTTTTCAAGATAGCAGCCATGTGTTGGACAGACCCCCTCACCCATTACTTGCTGGAGTATTCAGATGTCATTTTCCCTTTTGTTTCTGAAATAAAAGGGTGTCTTGAGACTTTTGACACATGGTGTATGATCTGATGGGATTATCTAATGGGATTATGAGATAATATGATGGGATTATGTAATGGGATTATGAGATAATATGATGGGATTATGTAATGGGATTATCAGATTATCAAATGGGATAATCAGATTATCTGATGGGATTATGTAATGGGAGAATGAGCTTATCTGATGGGATTATCTGATGGGATTATTTAATGGGATTATGAGATAATATGATGGGATTATGTAATGGGTTTATTAGATTATCTGTGGGGATTATCTAATGAGATTATCAGATTATGTGATGGGATTATGTAATGGGACTATGAGATTATTTGATGAGATTATGTAATGAGATTATCAGATTATCTGATGGGATTACCTAATGGGATTTTCTGTCATGTTTTGTGCCTTGGGAGAAAACCGGAGACCCAAGAGGCACCTGAACACCTGATTATTTGATGGGATTATGTAATGGGATTATCAGATTATCTGATGGTATTATCTAATGGGATTTTCTGTCATGTTTTTGTGCCTTGGGAGAAAACCGGAGATCCAAGAGGCACCTGAACAGGTGCTGTGAGGAAACTCTAGACAGAGTCAGTCAGTAAGTACCAGTTTGATTGTATGAAGACAATAGGGTTGAGTTTTTGTTTGATTTATTCGAAAAGATATGACTGAATAATGAATAAAACATTTCGATGTTGTGCACTCAATGATTATTTACTGTATTTTCCCAATCACAAATAGTGTTTTCTTCCTTTCGTACCCCAATAATAATAATTCTCGATTTTCTCACAATTTCAGTGTTTTGCTTATTAATAAACAGCATGTTGTATTTTTTTTTATGTTATAGCAGCTATAAACGCCCATTTCTTTACCTGACTCTCTCATTACCCCCCCTCCCCCATCTCTCTCTCTCTCTAATGAAAACAAAAGCCTGCAGCTTGTCCTGTTCCTGAGAACCTGTAAAGTGTAAAAAGCTCCTCTCAGTAAGAGCTGCTGTTACAGAAAATGTATTAATACGGATCAGATTCGAGGATTTCACAGTGCTGTGGTGTAATTTAAGATAATTTACTGAGCTGGTGAGGAATGGGGAAGAACAGAAGCGTAGAGTGTAGTACATCTGTGATGGGTGTTTGATTTCTCTCATCAGCCTGCTCTCATCTCTCTCTCTCTCTCTCTGTTCTCTCTCCCTTTGCTTTGTGCTTCTTTTATGTTTGTTTGACAGCTGAGTGATGTCATAATTTGAAAAATGTTACATTTCAGACAAAACGCTTTATCCGTTTTTTCCCCTTGTCTTGTTTTGGTTGAATAAAACCAATTCTGCAGTTTATGAGGTCCGGATCGCCTCTACGGCAACGGATGAGTAATTACAATAAAAGAGAAAAATTACATAAATTGAAAAGAAAAAAAAAACAGTGGAATATTTGTGGTGTGACACGTTCACGCTTGGCTTGCTTTATTTTTAAGGTCATTAGAAGCCCTAACGTGAGATGTTTGGCAAAGTGCACGTGTGTGTGTGTGTGTGTGTGTGTGTGTGTGTGTGTGTGGGTTTGTGTTAACGCTTCAAAGACGGAGATAAAAAAGATTCAATATCCTGAGGGAAACGCTGGCTACAGTTTCACTCTGTTTCATCACTTTTTTTTTATTATTATAGTCATTATGGATTGTGGGAGGAAAAGTGTCTCTGAGCACTAAATGAGGCCACGGAAAGAGAATGACCGCTGTTCTGGAGTGAACGCTTCATACGCGCATCTTAAAATCCGCACATGCACAGAGAAAACCTGAGAGAGGATCGTGGAGATAGAAGGACGGTATCCAAGAAAGATCTGAGAGAATCCGAGGAAGAGAGAATAGAAAAAAAACGCCAGAGAAAACACAGGACAGGTTTAACGCTTCACAGTCGCTCCTGTGTCTTCGTAAACGCAAGCCTGAATGACATTAAATATGCTTAAATGTGACATTTAATAGTTGAATAATTATATTAAAAATATGACTGATCAGTGTTTAATGATTCTGAAGGGATGAAGACATAAGAGACACAGCTGGACGGGTTAAAATGCTAAAGCGCCGCTGCATCTCCCTTCTTAGAGATGGAGCAAGGGCTAAATCTGCAGTCCCAGCACATAATCAGACTGCATTGCATTGTGGGTAATGTAGAAAGCCAAAGTGAAAATGAACATGTGTGAAATGCTCATAAATCAGTGTCATGACATCATAGTGCATTAATGATGTGTCGTGGCTCCCAAGTGGCGCAACGACAATGCGTTCGCCCTATCATCCAGGTGATGGTACAGCTGCCTGTAGCCGGGAGCTCAGAGAGCAAGATTGGCCGTGCTCTCAGGGTGGGAGGGGCAGCATACGTTCTCCCCCATGTCAATCAGAGTGACACTGTCCAATCACGGGCGTCTGTGAGCTCATGTAAACAAGATGTGGGTGAGAGCGCTTTCCTCCAAGCGCGCTATACCGTTACACTGAAAGTTGCATGAGCAGCAGTTCGAAATGAGGCAGCGGTTTGCGTCACATGTATTGGAGGAAGCATGCGATGGCTTCGCCCTCCCGGACTAGCAGTTCATCGTGTGACAAGGGGGGGAAGGACTGACGGGTGGGAATTGGAGACGACTAAATAAATAAATAAATAAATAATAAATGATGCGTCGTAACAGCCTGGTACTGCCTGATCAGAAACGTCTCAGGACTACCTTCTGAATGGACCTGTGATTCGGTGTTGTTTTGTTGTTTGGGACACTGTATTGATGTTCTTACAAAATAAATCAAGGCACTGATATGGTTCTGCATTTATTCATCCTCAAACCTGCAAACAAACACATATAAAGCCAGCTGGATATACATGGATCTCAGGGGTATTGAGGTGACCAGGAGAGGTTTGCTGGTGGAGAAGAATAACGTGGAAGCTTTGGATCTCATTTTCTAAGATAAAATGTTATTTCCCCTTATTTCTATTTTGTTTAGTTTCTTCTTTGTTCTTCTGCCAAACACTTTTTATTGAACATTGGCCTCCAGGAGGTGCGTCACCCTAGATCATTACAATTCAATTAAATAACACTCAAAGCAAAAATGTAGCAATTCACTAACCAATATCTTGGGATGTAAAGGGTCGAATGCCACAAAATTCCACACCCTGCATCACTACCTCATTCTTTAGATTCCCACCAAATTTCATGCCATTTCATCCACAGGTGATGCAGCAGCTCAATATCTCAGAACGGCTGAAGCTACAAGCTGAAGCTTATTTCACTTTCTTCCTGTTCTTTCTCTCACTCTATGTGGTGGTCTTATTAGCACTATGTCTATTTTAGTATATTTCCTCACCGCTCCTATCTGAAATTAATTCCTGACTACCCCAATAAAGGTCATGACTGCAGCTGAGACTGCAGGTTAGAAGCAATTAAGGAGCAGAAGTCTGTCTGGTCTGGATGATTTTCCACAGGCCGCTGTCCGGAGTTCATCAAACACACAGAAAAGTCTCCAGTTCGGCGCTCTCTTCATGTGGAGTCCTGCTGCTTGGTCACTGTGCTCCAATGCATTAAGGTTTTCACAGAGCAACAGTCCGTGTGACACAATTTCCTGCCTGTGTGAAGTCTCTCCTCCATCTGGGAAATTTCTTCCCTCCAACTGTTCCCTCTAATCTCAAAAGAAAAAAGATAAAAGAACAATGAACGTGCATCCATGTCACCGAGCTGAGCCCGTTGCCACTATGGCTTCGCTCTTTGAACAGGGATTTCACAGCAGCTTTTGTTCCATCCCTCTCATTCCTAATCGCTTTGCCAGTGATTACCCAAAGATAAAAGTGAAGCGTCAGCCATAAACAGAGTGAGTTGTTACTAAAGAAATGATAATGTAGTAAAACAAGGGCATTCATGATACAGATAAAATTGTTCAGCCTTAGATTTACACTGTTGTAACATCAGTGTGTTTAGACGTTAGCTCTGTCTCCCGCTGCACTTAAATCCACTGTGCTCTGGGACTCACTTGTCTCAGAATCATTGTCCTTGGGGAACAATCGTCGAGCCTTCTCCAAGGGGGCGTTCCTCATGACCATGGACTCTGTTGTCAGCTCTGATGTCAGGTTTCTCAAACGCTCTGCTTTCATCCGTTTTCATCTTTGTTCTCGCGACTGGTTGTTCGTGTCGACCCTCCAGCCCACGGCAGCTCCACAGCGGGATCTGCTGCCTCATTAATCGCCTTGTTATCAGATGCGCTTGGAGGATTTTCAGCTGCTGCTCTTTACAGGGGAATTTGTTGGCATGCAGCTTCCCACCGCTCGCGCCCTGGAGACCGGGCTGCGCAGCATGATCATGTTCTTTACAATTAAAAGTTTAGAAAACCAAAATGCAAGAAAACAAACAGTACTATTATAGCTTTTGTGGCCCAGACTTCAACAATAGCTTGAAGCAATGCATTTGCCTTGTGATCTTCACCGTGTATGGTTGAATCCTGCTGATGTCAAGCATGACCTCTTTTCTCTCACACTTCACTCCTTTCAATTCAGAAACAATAATGCACTACCTCTGTGTCCTGTAACTAACCTCAGTGGTAGCCAGAATTTTTCCAAGCTCCTCACCGATATAAAAGAACTGGAAGTTCCTGGGTGACCTGAGTCAGAAGCTGTTTCTCAGCTGAGATCACCATACCAAACTTCAGGCCAGACCTTATCCTGTGGACCTCCTTGCTGCTCACCATGAACACAGATCTAGAGTTTACCCTGGGTGAAGCTGTGGACAAGGCAAGAGGCTTGCTGACACAAACATCCTGGCTGGAGAATCAGAATCCATCCAATAGTGGCTGAGGATGGATTTGTAGCCAAGAGGAGGTATTTTGAAATGAGAAGGGACAGGATAGCATTCACACAGCATGCAGACTCTGCAGATGTTTCGGTTTTAGCAAAACCCAAGATTTCAAGAGAAGCAGCGATTGGTTCCCTGGACCTCTCCCTAGCGTGAAAATGGCTTTCATGTCACTCCACTTCAAAACACCAAACTGTGAAAATGACCTACATGATTAAAAAGTACAAGTGTACAAGTTCAGGCCCATGGTGAAGCCATCAAAGCCAGACCACAGTACCCTTTGGTTTTTGGTGATAGCCATGTTTTCCAAGCCAACAGGACCAGGGATCAGCTCTGATTGAAAACAGCTTTCACTTCACTTCACCAAATGTACCAAACCCTTAGCTCAAACACTCAAGTATGAAAATGCAGCCAGCCTCAGACTGACAAGCCAGAAGACCTCTATCATTGAGGCCACTGCGGGAAACAGAGATTCCGTGGCTCTATAAGAAGAGGAATGTTCCCGTCTGAACCCCAAGAAACAAAACACCATTTCTCAGCACTTATCCCTTAGGAAACGTCACGGACTCATCAATGAAACATTGAGGAAGGACTGCATTCACTTGCTAAGCCCTTACCATGACTCCAGAAGCTTCAAGGCAGCAATTCTTTGCAGGTCAAGTCTTAAAGCTAAAAACGCAATCCAGACTCGCTATTAAATCTCCCCAAAAGAAACCCTTTTCCTCCAGAAAAGAAGTTACTCTTCAGCTGAACGCAGCTTTGCGTATTTTACAATTTCCATCGGCTGCTGTTCATTTCCTCCTGCTCTGTTTGACCATGAGAGAGAGAAAGAAACTTGGAGTGTATCGCTGTGATTGCTCCATGACTGGAATTCATTCCTTTCTTATCTGAAATATGATGTTCACCATCCCATTCGGACAGAAGAGCTAAAATCCAGACATTATTTCCGCAGCGACCTCTGAGGCCACGGCGGATCTGATAAGCACTCGTCGTGTAGTTGTGACCGCTTCGAGTGTCTGGAGATAAATCCGACCCGCCGCACTGTGCGCTCTGAAAAGGAAAGAACGAGATGGCTACAAGAATGGGACTCGAATCCGTTTAGCACTTTTCTGTAAAAGATAAAGCCAGTGGGCCAGGTTTGGATGATGTCCTCAATGTAATCATAAGACCTTTGTATCTAGTTCACCACAATGACTATAGAATATCAAGAATCGTTGATCCTGAGCAGGTCGTTTATGGTCGACATTCGAAATGCCTACAGGAATGGGACTGGAATCCATTTAGCACTTTTCTGTAAAAGATAAAGCCAGTGGGCCAGGTTTGGATGACGTCCTCAATGTAATCATAAGACCTTTGTATTTATTTCGCCACACTGACTTTAGAATATCAAGAATCGTCGATCCTGAGCAGGTCGTTTATGGTGGACTCCATCTTGCATTTCAGAACGCTAATGTAGCCTACTGTTCTCTGCACTACATGCTCAACAAGGGCTAATTCAAGTTCACTGAGTCATAGAACAGTCGGAGTCTTTTAGAAGAAACGCTGAGAGACGCTTTTCTACTGTGTAACCACAAGTACCGTTTCCTTACCGTCTGATTTTTTTTTACGTTTATTTCACAATATGGACAATGTTAAAGCTATGACTTATTTTTCATCTCATTTCATTTCAAACACACACCCAGGAAATGTCTATACACCGTCTGTGCTTTAGGATATCCGGATCCATCCGGTCTGTTCATTCACACGTAATTAGAGCTGTTAATTTTGTCCAATAGACTGTGACTGATTTAATGTCTCCACATTACAGCTGTCCAATAAACTCCTCATCCAACTGCTGTCCCTAATGGACTTCTGGCTGCTGGATTTGCTCCTGAGCCAGACAGAACCTCTTCAGTTCATTCTGAGGATTCACACGTGTTCAACAGTCAGCTACACATGACACACTGCTGCTGAAAAAAGAAAATGTTAATTATACTCTTTAATGCAATGAGTTGAACGTCAGTGACCTCGTTTTTAAAGCATTTTTATTATTGCTGTGTAAATAATACATCTTTAATCACATTTGGATTAAAAGAGAGCTGTAATGTGTGTGATATTGCAGTGGTTAGGATATGACGGAGACGGAGATACGGTAAGAGCTTGTGTGGTGGTGGTGGTGGTGATTAGTGTTGATTAGTGATGCTCTAGCGACATCGTGTGGCCGGAAATAAAAGCACAGGCTTTTCACTTGTGAAGCACCACAGCAAACTTTAGAGATTTAGCAAAAGTTTAGACATTTAAGAAATTATGTGTTTCAGTCAGTCAGTCATTTTCTGTACCGCTTATTCCCAGTTACGGGGTCACGGGGGAGCCGGTGCCCAGCCGGCAA
>JANCOA010000009.1:10359482-10369595 GCA_024363135.1 Leptodoras oyakawai | reverse complement strand
TCTCTCTCTCTCTCTCTCTCTCTCTCTCTCTCTCTCTCTCTCTCTCTCTCTCTCTCTCTATCTCTCTCTCTCTCTGTATATATATATCTCTCTCTCTGTATCTCTCTCTATCTCTTCACATGAGGGATTCCAACATGGGGGAAAATATCGAGCGTGGATCAAATTCAGCCATGCCATCCAACACCAGTGATTATTTTAACATATGGTGGGGAGGAAGGTTCTGGAATCAATGATGGAGGGAATATCCTGCACATCAACTTACACACAAACACACACACACACACACACAAACACACACACTCACACACACACACACAGAGTTGTACAGACAAAACAGTACTGTTGTTGGAATGCACGGACCTCCCGGCCCCCGCCTTTTGACGGATGTGATTTGACAGGTCAGATCTTTTCCTAACGTGAGAAACAACAAAGTCTTTCCACCCTTTTTTTTAAAGACTTGCGCAATTAGGCATCGATATGAAACAGCCGAGAACTTCTTCCTGCAGCAATCCAAAAAAAAAGGTTCAATATTCATGAAATATTCTAATATCCTGAGCCCCCAGTAGGACGAACAGAGAGAAATAATGATCATTCCTCACGTCAGGCAGCACGGGCAGCCGTGCAGAGAGAATTATGCAACAGCACACTTCACAAGCACTTCTCTGTGTTTTTCTTTGTTAGGGTTTTGGTAAGTGGAATATTCTCCCAAGTGGGACATGTGGAAATTAATGCTCTCACGCACGTCAGAGACTTGAATCATTTGCAGCATTCGATATTTAACATCTCTGCCTGTAACCATGACCACCCGTCTAATATGCAGTTCAAACTGTTTAAACATAGAGCATAATCAGTGCTTGGCTGGTAGATCTTTAATTGAGGAAGTCGGCTCCCTCGGAGATGGTGCTGGTTTGCATTTCATTTGAAATCCTTCTTTAGTGAAGTTGTCAGTGGGGTCCACTGGTCGACATCTCAATGCTGGTGAGACAGACTGCCAGCAGACAAGCGGGTGATTGACAGGCCTCTGAAGATGGCTTCTTCAAAGATCGATTTCTCTTTTGCTTTCTTGTTTGTCTGGTTCCCGGGGTTGTGATGTGTGATTGAATTACTAATAGCTCCACGGATCAACAGATGACGGCTGGGTACGTTCGTTTCTGCATAACTTGGATGGATGGAACCCCCATGTACTGTTCGATAGTCTTTGATATTTACAAATGGAACCATGTCCAATGCGCTCGCATGCAATTAAACGAAACGGCTAATCAAATATCCTGCTCACATAACGCCTTTAATACCATGCTAAATAGCAGATTCTGCCCTAAGGCTAATCTAGCCCCAAATATTATATGCACGACATGCAGTGTTTTCCCTTAGTAGCTTGTAACCTGCATTATTTATGAATGAAGAATTTGAATAATGAGCCTGGATTGTATGTGTACGGGCATGTTGCCCATGGTGCATGGCCTTAGAGGTGTCCATGTGATTGTATACTTCTCTAATGGAGCTTAATGGATTGTGTGCAGCTCTCTGCTGCTCTAATGGGCTGAGATGCCTGAGGGATGTTTGCTGCCTGGCTTTCTTCCTCTTCCTCCTGCACCTGACCCGCAGTTACAAATCTCACCGCTAACACGTGTGCGAGGAACTGGCTTGCCTTCGTGAAAGACGGCGCTGTGGAACCCTAGCATGTCTGGGGTTTGCCAATCTCCGAATGACAAACTATCCTTTACAAAAATCAAAAAGCCAGCCGTTTGTCAAGTCATTCTAGAGAAGTGAAAACAAATCAAGCGAAGGGCAAGAGTCAGACTGGAGGAGATCATTTGCTTTTCTTATGACATTTTCATTTTTTTTTATGTTATGAAATGTAATAACAGCCAGAACAGAACTTAGTGTTCTTGCTCACCATGTCGGTTAACAACAACTGCAGTGACGGGGCATTTACAACACGCAAAGCTGATCATCTTTCACGCTGAGAAGACAGCCCTTTTCATTTCCCTGAAACACTACAGAGATATATTCCAAGAGTAAAACAGACAGAACGTGGCAGAGGGAGAGATGGAGAGAGAGGCAGGAGAGAGAGGCGCAGTGAACAGACAGACACCACAAAGAGACAGAGAAAGTCACGCCCAGCCGAAGGAAAGGAAATGGCGTAGCACATTACTGAAGCTTTGGCAGTAAGCTGTTTATTGATAAAAGCACTAATCTGGATGGTGGGAGGTAGAAAGCATGGTTTGTGTGGTGATAAAACATCTGAGCTAAAGTCCATCAAGGAGCAGAGTGTCTGCAAAGCTTCACCTGATAGTCAGTATCAAGAACCTGACCTCACACTGCTACAGAATTCACCGTTCACCATTTACGATTCCACTGATCTGGGATCATTTCCTGTTCGCTCTACGTGGTGAAAGATTTTAAACATTTATAACAGTGGAGATATTAAAACCCTGGCCTGATAATGATACATAAATAAAAATCCTTCTGAAACAAAATTTACCTGACTGCGAGCCTCGGATGCTACCGTAATCTCCGTTATTGTTTTCAGTTTCATGTGCGCTTCCATTATCGTTAGCCTCACATCTGCATACTAGCACTGTGTACCGTTCCATCCATCAGGAATCACACCTTCGATCTTCAGCGCAAGCCTGTTCTGCCCTTTAAGTATTTCCTCAGCATGAGCTGTAATCTCTCTTAACAGGTAATAACGGGGATGTTAGATCCAAATCTCTACCTTGCTCGCAGGGGCCACAGCAAGAGCAGAAGGTTTTGCTCAACCCATTTTCACCACTCCGACGTGCGGTTTCAGAAAGAGATGCTTCGGAAAGGAAGATTATCAACAACCGCTGTGAAAGTTCTGCTACGCCATCCCAGCGTGCTTGTCGAGATGGTGAAAATCGATTAGCCTAGACGAAAAACCAACCTTCACTACCCTCGTTTATTTCCAGCAGAGACCCATCACAGTGCTGAGATCTTCTAAAGCATTCTGACAAGCCCACGTGATCTGAATGCTGCGAGTTGGACGCAGACCAGAACGTTGAGTCATATAAAACAATGCTAAGAGAAATCGACAGGCTCTGCCGTAGTTCCTTATTTCTACAAATGCCCTGGACGGGACCGCTCATTTGGAATGTGTCCGTCCAGCGCAGTAAATCCCCGAGCGCTTGTCCGGGGCAGTCGATCCTAAAGTGTCAGCCTAGACCAGTCGATTGGTAAGTGACCAAACCCGCCATAGTGCACAGAGGTCCTCGATGGCCGCTGACGCATAATATGCTATTCCATTTCAGGGGTGAAACGGTTTGTGTCAGTGCTGTCGTGCTGAGGGACATGTTTGACGATGGCCACCCTGTTTGTAGAACACACAGAAGGACAACTGTTGGATGTGTAGGATCTCGCGGACACTTGCTTTCAGCGCTAAAACATCTCCAAAAGCCACGCCCCTAAAATTAACAGTGCGTTCAGGTTGCCGTAACTACAGATACAAATCTTTATAGCAAGTGAACCTTTTACCTTTTGGCTCAATGCATGATGTGAGGGGGGGGTGGCTAGGGGATTTTGGGTTGTCTGTCTCCCTTGCTAATATAAACTGAAGCGTTCAGTTACCTGCTCTTCTAAAAACACGACTCCGTTTTAATTTATTCAAAAGGCGTTTGTTAGCAATGACTTGCTCGCATCTTCCCTGCAGGTAACAGCCTGTCTTGATCTCTCCCGGTCTGAGCCTGGGAGGCCAGCGGATCTGATGGTGGATTGCCCCCTCCGTACCGTGAGCAAAAGGATGCAGGGTCTTGTGCTCTAATGAGCAGCAGGCTGAAGGCATTATGGGATGGATCCACCAGGGAGCAGAATTTGAAAAAGCGGATACCGGGTTTGAAGGGTTTACAAGTGCATTCTGTTATGGATAAGTGCCAGCTGGAGCCAGGGAGAACAGATGCTCAAAAACAGGGGATTCTGAGACAGGTCTAAAGGCTGCCTGCAAGAAACTAAACCTGTGTGGGTAAGAGAATAAGTAGCAGAGGGTCAGAGAGCATTGCAGCATATTTTATGGTATTAGCTTCTTTCGTATTTGACCAGGCTAATACTCAATTCCAGGCAGGCTCGATTCAAATATACTCACGAGAAACAGACAGACAGAAGAACTCGAACAAAGCAAGACATTGACCGGTGAAAGGTAGAATACTCTCTGGAACTCATAACCTTTGCAAGACCTTCCAATCTTACAGCCTCACATGCCGCAGAGTGATAACATTAGGCGTAAGTCGCAGATATTAGGGACGGAAGAACGAACGCATAGAAGATGGTTTCGTTTCATGACATTGTTTCAGCTGCAGCAAATAAAAGGAGAAAATTATGAGCTGCCATCGCTTGCTTTCCTCCTGAGGAGCAGCACTGGATGGTCACAGCAGGCTGACAGAGAGGTTTGAGAAGTAATCTCCTGACAGTCTAGCTACCGGAGTTCACGCTGGGTGAAAAAGGTTAAGCGATATGTTCCATTAACGTCCCAAAAAATCCCTCCTGCATCCCTGCTTCTCAATCCCGCGGAACCAGTCGAGTCGCGGAGAGACGAAATGCAGCACATCGTCGCCACGACGCCGTGCTATCTACAAGTAAGAAGGGATTTTAATTGTGTGGATTTAATGTAAGATTTAAGGCTTCACGGGTTCTCAGCGTACCCACTCAAGAACACCTGGAAAGGTCTTTCTCTTGATCTAACATTGTGTCTCAGATTATCCTGCCAGGACGAGGAGGAGGGTATCATTAAAATTACAGAACGCTATCTTAAATGGTGTAATCATGTAATAGAGTGCTTAAATATAACGGACCAAAAGGTATAGAAGATTCATTAAAAGGCATCTTGTTAAAATATTTGATGGGAAAAGTGGGCTGTGGAACCTGTAGTGAGATCTGAGTCATAGTACAGTATGTTACATAGCCACTAGAAAGCTGTGAGAAGAAAAATAAATGCCAGGTCAAATCAGCAACTCTACCAGCTGCACAAGTGTTCTCTTCAGGAACCTTCACAACACCCAAGACGTGTTGATGGAGGAAAAAAAAAAAGACTCTGGGAAAACCTTTGATCGGTCACATGGCTACACACAAATACAGGCTGGCAAACAAAACCTTCAGATCAGCCTTCCTTGGCAAACCAACTGTCTTTAATGCAGGATGGAGCTTATTGTAGCCAGGGCCAAGGTCTGCCCTCACCGGCGGCATGCAGCAAACAAGGCTTCTATATTTACTTCTTCACTTACGAGACTAAGGGAACATGTCTCACTGGACACGAACACCTGAGCACATCTTCACACCCCACAATGACATATTGTCAAGTGTATTACCACTGGTTCTGCCAAGCCCTGATTCTCCACATCTGTCACTCTGCTTGGCTTCCGTTTTACTATTTATTTTGGTCAATCTGTTCGGCCTGATGTGAGGAAGGAACCCTCACGTGAGTTCACATCTGCTGAGAGATGTCGTCTGAGTTAACATCTGTCCCTGTTTTTGTACTCTTGTCACTCAGTTCTGTCACGGATTCAGACACACTGCAGGGTAATAATCAGATGTTTAAGTGAATACAGGATACAGGCCATTCGGTATGTGCGAGCGTTTTTAGACTCGGCGGCAGACACACATGGTATGCATTACTGGAGTCTATTGTCACTTCCATGCCATATGCTGTCCATCACGGTGCCGTTAATGCTCTGGGTCACTCTTCTCTCCAGTCCATAGGGCCTGCACTCACCCTGACTGTCAGCTAGCATCTGCTGGTATTAGCAACCAGCTGCTGGTAGTGACAAAGCCAGAGCCTACACACCTTCTCAAACTGTGTCTCATGCACATCCCCTGCTTACTCACCATTAATAACAAGTCCCCACAGGAGATTGAGCTTTACATGATAGTGCTTCATGCCTCAACCCCACCCACTCCACTCACATCCCCCAACACACACACAATTCTTCTTCAACAACTTTATTCACTCGCCTAAACAGATATAAGGTGTTGGCAGCATTCAGGAAAAGGTCAAAGGAATTGGCCATGGAGCTACTTAATGGCAGAAGGTTAAATATGTACCAGTAAAATGACTGACGCTGTGGGAGTCTGACAGATGACTAAAGCAAAATGTCTTTGATATATGACAGTTTACCACCAACTGAGCAGTACTTTAAGCTATTTTTGGAGCACCATAAACACAAAGGGAAATAAAGCTAGAGATAGTCACTGAATACCAGAATCTGAATGTTAAATGCATTATTCTTACACAGTAGCTCCAATTGTGTGAAATATCTAAAGGGAAGAAAAGAAATAATAACATGCCAAATACTTAACCAAATAGCAGCTTACTAAAGCATGTGACCACAGCCATCTAATCTATCAAAGTAGATTCATGGTTAGGAATCATTTTCAGATAATTATATTTGTTAACACTCACCGATTTTGTACTGTATTTTGGCTGGCTGGTCTTGTAGCTGTAATCCGAGTACTGGTCAGAGCCAGTAGAGTTGTCATCTCGTTCTGTTCCCACGAAGGTATTGGTGGCAGGGAGCTCCTGGACAGCCTGATGCTTCTGGGAAGCAGATGGAGACTGGGCCTGAAGCTGAATGGAGGGCAAGGGTGAATTGGAACGGTAATGCCTGCCCAAGTCAGGGCTGCCAGGTGGGTAGGTCAAGGGCAAGTGGATCCTAGGGCTGTCATTAACCCCATCAATGTTGAACTTCAGACTCTTTTGCAGGCTGACCTCTTCATCTTCCCCAAGAGGTTTGGGTGATTTTGGAGGCTTTCCCTTTCTTCCCTTTTTACCCTTAATGCTCTTTGGTCCTTGTTTGGGTGCATACAAGTCCTTGGTCTCCTTCTTGCCAGCTTGATAGCCGCTCTTGGTTTCTCTTTGGAGGCGATGTCTAATGAAGACAACCACTATGATTACCGTGACGACTCCTGCCACACCAGCCAAACTACCATAGAGGATGTTGCTTCTCTGAGCAGCTAGACCATAGTCAGGGTCACCGGCAATGTCTGTGTCCAGTGGAGTGTACAAGCTGTGTCCTACTAGGCCCTCCACCAGGCTGACATTAGAAATGGTCTCATTGACATAAATGTGCACCAAGGCAATGGCGTGGCGAGAAGGTTTACCCCTATCACTCACTTTAACCACCAAGCGATGCAGACCTCCGTGTTTCCGAGTCAGTTCTTTCGTTAGTTTAATCTCTCCATCAGAGGGAGATATGTAGAAGAGCTCGTGGGGATTCCCCCCAGCAATACTGTAAATCAGCTCAGCATTCGAACCAGAGTCTATGTCTTCTGCCTCCACTACCTCGACCACACTATCCGGTGCAGCCAAGGGAGACAAGCGTGTAAAAGACGAATTGGAAGGTTTGGTCACAACAGGTGCATTGTCATTCTCATCAAGTACATTGATGGTCACACCAACATAAGATGACCTAGGGGGTACTCCTCCATCTACTGCTTTGAGTCGGAAACTGTAGCTGCTTTCTTTCTCCCTGTCAAATGATATACTTGACAAAATTGTTCCTGTTCCATTCTGTACTACAAACTTTCCAACATCTGGTTCGACAGAGAGCTGCACGTGGGAGTTTTCTCCCTTATCCATATCTAATACAGTCACCATGCCAACCGGGCTGAGTGGTGGCATGTTCTCCAGAACAGAGAAGCTGTAGCTACTAAGCATAAACTTGGGATCATTGTCATTCCTATCCAGTACTTTGATAACAACAGTAGCAGTACCCTTGTGACTAGGAACACCTTTGTCGGTAGCAGTAACACGGAACTCATAACGTTCTTTGTGCTCACGGTCAAGCGGGCTCCTTGCTCGTACTTCACCTGTGCTTGGGTCAATCTCAAAGAGGCCCCTTGTTGAAGAGTCCGCAACAATGCTGTAGATAAGTTCTGCATTGGTGCCACTGTCTGCATCTACGGCAATGACGTCAAGAACCTTCTCTCCAGGCTGGTTCTCTTCAGCAAACTCAATTTCAAACACCGGTGGTGAGAATATGGGAGAATTGTCATTAACGTCAGTCACTTGGACTTTCAGGGAGTTGGTGCTGGACAGAGCTGGGTTGCCTGAGTCCACAGCTACTATCTCCACCCGGTAGTCCCTGATTCGCTCAAAGTCTAGAGGTGTGGTGGTCTGCAGAAAATACTTCTTCTTGTTATCAATAGAGGAATCGCCAGCTGGTCGGAGCTGGAATGGAACATCTCCTGCTACCACACAGGTCACCACAGCATTTTCTCCCTCATCCTTATCTGACACTTGCACCAGTGCCACCGCAGTGCCCACTGGCATGTCCTCTGAGATGTTTGCCACTCCATCGCTATGAGTCCTAAGACCAATACCACGGATCTCCACAGCTGGTGCATTGTCGTTCTGGTCGGTTACCTCAACAGAAACATATGTTGTCGAGCTTTTAGGTGAGGGACCTCTGTCCCGTGCGATAACATGAAACTTCAAGCTGTTGATCTCCTCACGATCCAATGGGCCTTTAACATATATGATCCCTGTGGAACGGTCAATCTGCAGCAGCTTCGGAACTGGATCACTGGCTTGATGAATGATGTATTCAATTTCACCATTTGGACCCAGGTCAGAGTCATTGGCCTTGACCTGTAGGTGTAAAAATATGCAATTACTAATCAAATAAGTAATGAAATGTAATTAGAGCTTTATTGAGAAAGGAATGTCATTGTGACATGGCTACATTCAAAGACATTAAAATAAAAATAAATCTGGCTAACAAAAAAATGTGTCCTGCAGCAGTTCCCAACAGATGCATTCATAAAACTTGATTCGAAGCACAACAGACTCATTTGTAAAGTTTTTAAAGATAAGTCAACGTCTCTGAAAGAACTCATGACAAGCACTTACAGCAGCAATTGTATTTACAAAGAAATAAAAAGCATAAAAAGCACAGAGTTGCTCTAGGATAAAAAAAAAAATTATTTATACTAGATTTTTTCAAGAAAGGAGCAGTGCTCATTAAAACACCTCCCACTCGCTTTTTGTTCTGTTGCTGAGCTGTAAAGGTTAATAATACTGCATTGTTTTTACCTGTAACACAGAGTGCCCGACAGGACTGTTTTCAGAAACCTCTGCTTCATAGGCTGATTTCTCAAACTTCGGTGCATTGTCATTGGCATCAGTGACAACAACTCTCAGCAAGGCACTGCTATAGCGAGGTGGGCTTCCCCCATCCACTACTTTGATGGTTAGGTCATAGGAGTCTTTCAACTCCCTGTCCAGGTTTCCCATCACAATGAGCTGAGGCAGTTTCTCACCCCGGTCATCTGCCACTTGTAGGCCAAAAAGTGCGACGGCCTCTGGCCCAGCAGTGAGGGTGTAGTCGGCTACACCATTACGCTCCGTATCTTTGTCAGTGGCCAAAGGGATGGAGAAGGTGGCTCCCATGTGAGTGTTTTCCTGCACAGAGAGAGTGAGGACAGGTGAAGGAAACTGTGGGGTGTTATCATTGATGTCAAGCACCTCAATCCGTCCTTCAATCAGCCGGGGGCTTTGGTTCTGGATGAGATCTGTGACAGACACCTCAAACTCCAGGAAACATGGCTTCCCTTTCATCCGACAATCCTTCAGTGTCTCTCTGTCTATGGGGATCTCAGTGGTGAATATTTCCCCTGTTTTGCCATCCACCCGCAGGTAAGGGGTGCCCACCTCCAGCTTGTACAGATGTCCAGAGTCAGGTAAGCCCTGATCAGCTGCCAGACTGCCTATCAGGGTGCTAGGTGGTTGCTCTTCACGTACGCGGTACAGGATGCCACCCAGTGTGCCACTCCCAAAGTTCAACAGGAACACCCATAGCAGATAAAATCCCACTGAGAAGTCCATGATGCCCCGGCGAGGTAGCACCTCAGTCTGGAAAACATAAAGCAGAAATAAAGAAAATAGGTTCAATCATAAATAGGGAAGATGTTTCAAAACAAAACTGATCTCACACTGTACACTGTAACCAGTAAATTCAGGTAAAAATGCCTTGTGTTCAGTCGTAACACTAAATGCGTCCACTGTCATTATTTTGCATACTTTATCATAAGAGGGCGGCACGGTGGCGCAGTGGATAGCGCTGTCGCCTCACAGCAAGAAGGACCCGGGTTCGATCCCCGGGTGGG
>JANCOA010000009.1:10124190-10139201 GCA_024363135.1 Leptodoras oyakawai | reverse complement strand
CCCCCCCCCAGGAAGTAATTAACTGATTCATTTACATTTTTTGTACATTTAATATATTTTTTGCTTTGAAACGCCCTTCTGGGGGGGGTTAGAAATGTAAATAATTAATTCATAAAATAGACAAACTATAATCTATAGTCCGACTGGAAAGTGATTACCACACTGCGTTTATATTTAATCAGTCATTGATCTGAGAGCTATCTATTGATCTTGATGTTTAAGGCTAGTGGCAGTGTACACACACGAGGTGTCACTGTTGACCGTAAACTGGAAATCTCTGGCTCATTATCATTCGTTCTATCCCTCCTTCTGAATAGAGAACTAGAAAGGTGGGTAAGACTCAGACGGGAATATATCCTGCTTACAAATAGCTTGGGCCTTTGATATGAAAGCATGTCGTTTCTTATCTAAACATTTTTAAGTAAACATTATTAAGACACAGAGGCGATGAAATTTACCGTCGGTGTGTCGTCTGCCTGGACCAGGGCGCTGTCGCTGATGCTGTTTTGTTTACTGGATTTGTCAAGCGGTCAGATTTCGTACTCCATCGCTGAGGAAGTGAAGAAGGGAACCGTGGTTGGAAATATAGCCAAGGACCTTAATGTTGACACTACTGAACTGCAATCCCGTATGTTTCAACTTGTAACTGGATCTAATAAGAGGTATTTTGACATAAATCCCCAAACCGGTGTTCTAGTTGTTAACGACAGACTCGACAGGGAGGAGCTGTGCGAGATTAAGCAGAAATGTTCCTTAAATATTGAAGCGATGGCGCACTACCCTTTGACCCTCTACCGCATTGAGGTAAATATTATAGACATTAACGACAACTCGCCGGTTTTCCCACTTCAGACAATAGAGTTGAATATTACTGAAAATGTTCTTGCTGGAGACAGATTCTCTCTACATTTGGCCGATGACATGGATGTAGGCGTGAACACAGTTAAGAGCTACAAGCTCAGTCCGAATGAACATTTTTCACTGGATGCACAGAACGCTTTAGAAAGTATTTCAGCAGACCTGGTGTTGCAGAAAGCTTTAGACCGCGAGAAACAATCAGTGATTAAACTAATCCTGACTGCTGTGGACGGTGGGAAACCACCCAGGACTGGAACGTCAGAGGTAATAGTTCATGTGTTGGACATTAACGACAACAACCCAGTGTTTAGTAAACCTCTCTATAAAGTCAAAATCCATGAGAATGCACCAGTTGGAAGTAAAATCCTGACTGTCTCGGCTACGGATGCGGATGAAGGTGTTAACGGAAACATCGTCTATTCTTTTGTAGGTCGTGACAGAAATTCGTTTGTGAATTTATTTGATATAAATCCGAATTCAGGCGACATTACAGTGAAAGGGAATATTGACTATGAAGAAAGTCCCGCGATTGAACTGAGAGTACAAGCTCAAGACAAAAGCATCTCTCCAAGACATGCTAATTGTAAAGTGTTAATTGAAGTTGTGGATGTGAATGACAATGCACCTGAGATTTCAGTTACTCTGCTCATGAGCTCGGTACCCGAGGACATCAAAGCTGGCACAGTTTTTGCATTAATTACAGTTGCAGATAAAGACGGAGGAGCGAATGGGAAAGTGGATTGTAAAATAACCGGAACAAGTTCTTTTCAGTTACAGTCATCATATAAAAACTCGTTTTCGGTGGTGGTTAGTGAGCCATTGGACAGAGAAGAAATATCCCAATATGACATTAGGATTCTTGCTGTCGATGAGGGCACGCCACCGCTGTCAAGCACTACTGTTTTACATATTCACGTTTCAGACGTGAATGACAACGCGCCGCTATTTCCGGCACCGATAATTAACATTAACGTGCATGAGAATAGTCCAGCCGGAGGCTTGTTATCTGTTCTGTCGGCGCATGATCGAGATGACGGGGAAAACGCGCACATTTCTTATTCTTTGATGAATAGAGATGGTGCTAGTGTGTCGGTATCAACACTGATGAACATAAACTCACACACCGGTGAACTGTACAGCCTGCAGTCTCTTAATTATGAAGAAACAAAACATATTCAATTTAAAATTCAAGCCAGTGACTCTGGTGTCCCTTTGCTTAGTAGTAACGTGACTGTAAACGTTTTTGTCGTGGATGAAAATGACAACAGTCCTGTTATTTTACCTCCTTATTCTGAACCTGGAACAGTAAACACTGAGAACATTCCCTACTCTGCTGAAGCAGGGTATTTTGTGGCTAAAGTCCGAGCTGTAGACTCCGATTCTGGTTATAACGCCCTTCTGTCTTATCATATAACTGAACCAAAGGGAACAAATCTCTTCCGAATTGGAACCAGCACAGGAGAAATAAGGACTAAAAGACGAATGAGTGACAATGACTTAAAAACACATCCGCTTATCATAACAATTTCTGATCATGGAGAACCTTCACTGTCCACATCTCTGAGTATTGAAGTTGTAGTTGTGGAAAATATGGAAAGCCTGCAGCCTTCAACAAGACAAGTTCCAGTAAAGGTGGAGAATTTTTCTAATCTGAATCTCTATCTGCTCATCGCTATTGTCTCAGTGTCAGTGATATTTCTATTGAGCCTCATCGCTTTAATAGCAGCTAAATGCTACGGGACAGACGGTGGTTTCAGCAGGTCCAGAGCTCCAGTGGTCACTACACACCCTGACGGGAGCTGGTCTTACTCTAAATCCACTCAGCAGTATGATGTTTGTTTTAGCTCAGACACACTCAAGAGCGATGTAGTAGTTTTCCCCTCGCCGTTTCCGCCTGCAGAAGCAGAGCTGATCAGCATCAATGGAGGAGACACTTTTAACAGGACACAAAGTCTTCCTAGCACTGGGAAGGTAAGCTTAAAAAAATGCTTTGCATGGTCCCTTAATTAAAGGTGCAGGGGGCTGAAGATAAAATTTCACACATCATAAATCATCTACCTTTATGAGTGGCATTAACTGACAGAACTGTTATGAAAATTTGTCAATAAATATTATACTTTACTACCCCTTATACCTTTAACACGCAGCAAAGAATGATCGGTGTGCATGTAGTTTTAATCAGAAGCATATTGTGCCTCCAGTAAGGATATAACTTGAAATTCTTTAAGCTTGCTATATATTTTACCTGGAGATACACAGTGCTCATGGAGTGCCATGATTAATGAACACGCATATGAAAGGACTTTCAGGGGTTCTGTAAAGTTATACTACCTGATCAACAGGGTTTTTAGACTGATACTCCTAGACTCTTATTCCCTGATCTAGTGAACAAGGATGAGGATCTATTTATTGATCAATTTAATGTTTCTGTAAAGTTGCTTTGGGATAATGTCCATTGCTAGAAGCACTATATAAATGAACCTGAACCGATAACGAATTCAACACACTTCTGCAAGTCATACTGGATAAGGGTGTTTGCCAAATGGTGGTGCAATAGGTAGTGATGTGATGTCTCAAAGCAAGAAGCACCTGGGTCTGATTCACCATGGTCCTTTCTGTGTGGAGTTTGCATGTTCTCCCTGTGTCTGTGTGGGTTTCCTCCAGCTCCAGCTCAGATTTCGGCTACAGTACAAAGACATGCAGTCTGGCGAATTAAAGATTTTAATTTCCCTCTAGGTGTGTGTGTGTCAGAATATGTCTGTCTACTATGTGTCCAAGTTTTGTATGCTGCTTATGTGCATACCTGATGACTAAGAAGTGCATAGTAGTTTATATTTTTATTCGGCATAGCATAGTACATTTACATGTATAGCATTTGGCAGACAGACATACAGATTGACTTACATTGCACAAAGTACAGTGCAGTAGAATGCAGTACAGAAGAGTGTATGGCATAGAAAGTATTAGTAGATAGTACAAGTACAGAAAGTAAAATGCACTGGAGTGTAGAGCAGTTTAGGATAGTATAGAATAATGTAGTGTAGTATAGCTAAAGGAAGTATCCTAAAATACACAAAAGAGTAATACTGCATAGTCCAGAATAGTACAGTACAGCACAGTTGAATGCAGTATAGTGTGTTCCCATAAAATTACTAATTACCAGACAAAAATTCTATTAATAAATTAATCCAAGTATCACAATATTAATGTAATATAACTTGACTGATTACTTTCCATACCATGTTGTTCCCTTTTTCTGCTTTAAATACAAAATATTTTATTCACTAGGTGCCATGATACATAATTGCCAACAGTAAGACTAGCTATGGATTCACTCGAGGCCAGAGTATTGTTGTACACTATTGCAAAAACTGTAAAATATTGCAATAATCAAAAGTAATATACGATCCCATATCTCAAAATCTAGAATTCGCCTTTGTTTAGGAATCTACAGATACAGTGGATTGGTGATCGCTAGCTCTCATCTTGGGATGGACAGTTTGTTTGAGGTCCTTGGCAGCTTTTTAGCAAAGCCAG
The DNA here is from genome assembly GCA_024363135.1 of Leptodoras oyakawai. Taxonomy (NCBI): domain Eukaryota; kingdom Metazoa; phylum Chordata; class Actinopteri; order Siluriformes; family Doradidae; genus Leptodoras; species Leptodoras oyakawai. The sequence goes on along the minus strand of JANCOA010000009.1, from coordinate 10,134,806 downwards.
GAAAAAGTTGAGTGTGTCTCTGTGATAAATTGCACAGTTTGAGAGTGCAGACTGTCCCTCTCGACAAATATGATATTTATTACAAGCCCATTTCAGAATGTTTTTCAACCTTTCAGCCTGGTCTATGGTCAAGGAACTGTGCCAGGCGGGGATTGCATTCTCCAGCATTTGAATCTATATCTGCTTATGCTGTTGTCACTGTGTCAGTGATATTTTTTACTGAGTCTCATCACTTTAATAGCAGCTAAATTCTATGGGACAGACAGCGATTTCAGGTGGTCTAGCACTCCAGTGGTCACTACACGACTGGAGCTGGGCTTACTCTAAATCCACTCAGCAGTATGATGAGTGCTTTAGTAGTAGTGATAGAGCAGACAATTGTAACAGGACACAAAGTCTTCCTAGCACTGGGAAGCACAATCAAGCTTTTATTGACTGATTAGCTTATTTATTCGACATTTAATGCGTCATGAACCTCGTTATTGAATTTCAGCACCACAGCTTTGGACAGCAACTCATCTTAAAGTTCTGCTTTCTGATTGAAAACATTCCATGCAGATTGAGTATAACTTTGTATGCATAATGTTTGAGAGAAAGAGGAGGACAGGAATATAGACAGAAAGACAGAGAACTAATTACAGAATGTAATGTGAACACAGCTGTGACCTGTAACACACCATACAACTACATTCATGCATGATATACATGAATATATTCACTGGTATTATTGGTTGTGATATATGATTGTGGGTTTATTGGTGAGAACAGGATGCAATAGTGGAAATGGCTTACAAAGCTCACACACACAGTCTGTTCTTGATTGAGGCTTATTATAAATGTCACAACATTCCCCACTGCTAGCGAGGATGGTAAGGAAAGTGTGTGGGTGGTAAGGTTTATGTCTAAACTGAGTGATGTGGGTTGAGTTAGGCTGGACTGAATGTTGTAAAATGCTAGGTAATAAAAGGTAAACCTATAAACACATATAATGTTTTTTTTCCCAAATCTAATGCCTAATGACTTCGGATTTAGCAGCAAGAGCAGAAATGAGCCATGAAATGAAAGACTGATAGAGTAAGACTGACCTTGAGCTGCACTCCCAGCACTCAGACTCACATCGGATCCTTCACAGGGATCAGACTAGTGGAAATGAGGCAGAACTTGGGTCCCCATGGCCTGGCTGAAGGAAGGAGATATAAGTATTAGAGCTCTGTGAGATTAGTTTGCAGTCCCAATTCCATAAAAGTGAGGAGTTGGCATCCTCATATATATTCTGAACCCTGGTTTATATCCTCAGAATTTACATATTTTCTCTCACAGCTATTTTTTTGTCTCAACCGCATTCTCTCATGTCCCATTTGCATTTCTTTTTCCTTCCTATACTGAGCTTCATCACCTGAAGCATTACCATGTCGGAGCTAGTGCTATTTTCAGTTTTGAACTAAAAAAAATATCAGTTTTCTGAAGTCTTTTGCTATGCAAATTACAGAGTATGAATTAATGACCATGGTTAACTTTGGCCATTCTTACTTTCTTTTTTTACAAAAACAGGATATTGTTAATAAATACCCACAAAATATCCAAGTCACATTAGCAGCACTTCATATTAAAAAAAAAAAAAAAAAAAAAAAAAATATATATATATATATATATATATATAAATAATTATATGCATCTCTGTCTAGGCTCTAGATTGAACTTACATTTACTGCAGCACAGAGTGTAAGAGATGCATATATTTAAATCTTTGCTTGTGTTTCTGTTGGAGTAATGACAAACTGACTCATACTTTCACACCCAAAGGAAATGTTGCACCATTTTCTACAATCACATACTTAATGAATGTAGGCATGCTGGGACGAGTGAGTGAGTGAGTGAGTGTGTCTGTGTCTGTGTGTGTGTTTTTTTTTTTTTTTTTTTGGGGGGGGGAATCTAATATTTTTTACCTTTTGGGGGCATTTTGCTGGTCTCCATAAGGAAAGGGTTTTTTTGTTGTAGTTTTAACAAAAATGGAAAAAAAATATGAGACAACATGTTGCCTTTTCATTACAGAGATCAAGGTTATGGTTAGGTTTAGGGTTAGCATTAATTAGTTGTAGTCATAATTACTGTATGTCAGTGGAAAGTCCTCACAAGCATAGCAAGTGTGTGTGTGTGTGTGTGTGTGTGTGTGTGTGTGTGTGTGTGTGTGTGTGTGTGTGTGTGTCTTGTTGAAAATATTATGATCTCTAGATAACAGATCAGAAAAATCAAAGCCAGACAGGACCATCTGGGATGAAAGTGTCTCGAGGTAAATCCCTGATTAAGCCCTTATAAGCAAACCAGAAACAAATGATTAAATATCCATAATATCTCTTATTTTCTTTATATAAGGAACTGTGAAAATACTCAGCTGAATTAGTCTTTAAGTATATTTCTGTATTAGAGATATCTTGCTTATAGTAGATGATAAGATCTGGTCTGTGTGTATTGTTTTATCATCACACTTTTTATAGTTTTTTTGGTTCACACAAAGACAGAGTTCAAGCACTAACTGTAGCATGGTTTTTCCAGGGAGAGGTCGTTCTGGTAGTTGAATACCATTAGGTAATTCTGCAGTGTGTGATCCTGGGCTGGGTTTTCTCTGCAGAGGGCTGCAGGTGGCAGACCAAGTTAAACTGAACAGAATGCAGACTGAAGGGAGGAAGGCTTACTAGCTCCCTCTGTCAGTTGTGGTGGTGCCTGCCTGCTTTTTAACAGCACATCAAATCCTTGCTATAAAATTCAGCTCGGGCTTTGATCAGTAGGGGTCACTTTATTTCATGGCACTGCTTTGGATCCCCCAAATTGTTCTGTTTTTTTTTTCTCTTTTCAGTCTTTATTTCTATGTGCATTAATAGATTTAAATCCTTTGAATTTTTTTTTTTTTTGCATATTTTCTTTTATTTAATTTTCCTTATTAAACTATACATTAATATCCTGTGCTGGTATTTCACTCAAGGGGAAATAAGGATAACATTAAAGTTAATATTATAAAGTAAATGCAAGGAAATGCCATTTGTGACACTTAGTAACATTATTGTGAGAAAGGGGATAAGATAGTTGGATGACTCACAGCTAGGAGTGGATAAACTGGTGTGAACAGCAGCCAGGCCATCGCTCGTCCTCCTTCATCCCGTTTGCCTCTGACAATGGGTAATGAGGCTTTCAGTTCACTCATCGGTTAAGGATGAATTATAGGGCTGAAAGCAATCTGGTGAATCTCTATGCCAGTCCTTGAGGGACAGTTCGAGAACAAGTACTGATCCAGGGTGGGGCACTGACACAGACCTGCTAGAAGGAGACAGACTTTGAATTAAGGAGAAGTGGTTATAGCTATTCTAAGTAATTTTCTTAAATGCAAAATCCATTTTGCATAATCATCCATAATAAATAACATATGATATTTGACCAAAGAAACAGCACTTTAGTTTTTTAGTCTATCCAACATTCTGACTTCTTTAAACTTGGTAGCATCACCACCAATGCCATCATCTAATAGATCACTAACTAGCTGAGATATGTCTCAGTTCACCTGCATCATATTGCTACATAGCATTCTGAGACCAATGTTTCTACTATTTTACACTGGATTTCTCATCATTATTTTGCTAAATATCAGTGAAAAATAGTGAGTCATAGACAAAGCTGTTTTGCTTTTGTTTCAAGAACTAACAGCAAAACCTGATATTGCTTATATTTTGTTGACATCTTTCTCCACTTCAATGCTTTTTAATGCTCCAACAACAACATTGTCCCCTTGTGATGTCCAAGCAGCATATATTAAATATGCATCAGGCTGTAGGTGTCATTTGATTAACAGTCTGGTTGAGCTGGCAGGAGAAGAAGGAGAGGAGGAGACAGGAAAGGAAGAAGGGAAAAATAAATCTGAGAAGGAACGGAGGTGGGGGTAGAAATAGAATGGTGGGAACTGTGCAGGAAGAGAGTAATGCATTAGAGAGAGATGCTGTTTTAGGCTTTCTAAAAGTGGCCTGTGCATCTGTGTGCATCTTTGCTGGGGGGCAGTTCCAGTTCAGCCTGTCTGTGCTGCCTCTCTCAGATGGGTTCATCTCTGCCAAAATTCAGCACAGTTACATAAGGAAGGTCAGATAAAGGAAAGGGGTTCTATTATTAATGATGAGAGAGAAAACATTAAAATACATTCAGGAGTCATACAAAATTTATGAATGAGTGTAACTTTCCAAAAATGTATAATAATGCAGTAGAAACATTAGGCATAAGTATAAAAACTGATAACTGAACATTGAAACTTCCCAACTACATCTGTATCAGGCACATTTTTCTGTTTTGTAATTTGAATAATGACAGGAGGATGTATCTTGTGTTGAGTGGTTAGCATGGTAGGCATAACAGGAAGGGTCTAATGTGGTATGAAGACTGCTCATAATTTCTTTCATAATTAGCCATGACAGTGAGCATGGTGCTAAACTCTCTGGGCATAGACAGTATAGACAGGCAATATTTTTAGAAGGCAGCATTCATCTTACATCTCTATTGGTCAACTGATTTTAGAGTAAGAGGTGCTCTGAAAGTTGTCCCCATCTTACCATGAAAGCAGGTGGGGTGTGTCTGACAGCTCTAACAGGTGCAGGTGCCTTTGTTTCTACTTTCTGCAAAAGAAAAATTCACAGAGCAGAAATGATTCCAGTGACTAAAAACAGTGGCATCAGCAAAACAAATCTGCAAATAGAAAAAAAAAACTAAAGGGTAGTATGTATGAGAAGTAGTATTTTTTTTTAAAAAGAATTCTCATTACATGCATTTTTACATTTTATTATATATACTTGTAGCAAAAATGTAGCAGTCCCTGAGATCTTGCTGGGGAGTTAACTCTAGTCTGAGTACGCTTAATTTATTATCTAAGGAATGAACATCAGAAAGAAGAACAGATGGTAGAGCCAGGCAGCTAAAGTTTGCCTTTAGACTAGCCCAGGTGCCGCTCTCACCCTCAGCACTTCTGCTTCCTTCCACACAGGTTCTGGTGCCCTCTATCCCAGCTGGTGGCATCAAGCAATACTGCAGCCCTGGGGCCATCGTTTATGTCTTCTGCACTTTGTATTCCACTGTTCAGCTCAAAGTGGCAATGATGATATTCACCAGTGCTACCCAATGCCTTTTTGTTACAGGTTTTTGTTACAAAATTTACCCATACATGTTCCATATTTAGTCCCCACAAAATCTACTGTATGTCATTATTGCACAGTTCTTGGGTGAGGGAGCCTAGGCTGTAGTTGGTGTTCCTGTTCATCTCAAAGGTGTTTAGTGGGATTGAAGTAAGGGCACTGTGCAGAACACTTTAGTTCTTCCAATCCAACCTTGGCAAACCATGTCCTCATGGTGCTCATTTTGTGAAAAGGCACTGGAACAGCTTTGGCACTCCTGGACAATTGTGTGCAACTTTGTTGCAACAGTTTGGGGGAAAGCTCACATTCCGTGCAACCCTGACCTTCAGAGGGAGACAAGGAATATGCTATTTTGGCATTTTTCCAAAATAATGCATTCGTTTGCAGTTTCTGTATTGGAGATACTATAATTCCTAATGCTCTTAATTGATTGCTGTATGTTTTATATGCCCATTCCCATACTGTCAGCAACTTATAAATCACAGCCATCATCTGACTCAGTGATATCACAGATTTCATACCCACTGAACCTCCTTTTAGCCATTATGGCAGCAGCAGATTGAAATCTGCAGAGTGAAATGTGGGCATATATATCAGGTTGCCCCTTCCCTGACAAGTCTAGGTTATGCTCTCCCATGAGAAATATTTAGTTCCAGTTGACAGCCAGTCTCTCTCTCTCTCTCTCTCTCTCTCTCTCTCTCTCTCTCTCTCTTTGTGTGTGTGTGTGTGTGTGTGTGTGTGTGTGTGTGAGAGAGAGTGTGTACACAAGTCTTCAAGGTTATTGTAGAGAAATATTTAGTTTGCAATGACAATGTGTGACAGAGAAACAGACATCCAAGGAAGGGACATGGAAGGTTGTATGTTAAAAATTGTGTTTGGGGGTTTACTACTGACCATGAAGTCTATTTTTGCCTACAAATGTAGAGATTATAAAAATGTCAAATAAGTCTACATTGTTATGTATTCATGCCATCACTGTTGAGGAAGTCATTAGGTTTCATGAAAAAAATAATTAAGAACATGCAGATTTGGGGAGCTGGCAATGGTGGTTTTGGGGAGATGTTGCAGCTATGGGGAAAATGTGCCTCTTCTGTCATTTTGATGTCTTTGCTCTGTTTATGCCCTTTCCATGGACAAGAGGAATCTGATAAAGGAGCAGTTGTGGGTGACACTGTGCAAGGTTTTGGGACATTTCAAAGCTCCCTTTGTTCAGCAAAATGTTAGAGATGATAGACATGTTCACCAGTTCTTCCGATAAATGTCTCTGGTAAAAGTTTCCTAATAATTACAGTCTACACAACATCCACCAAATTTCTGGACCAGAAGTGGCCAGTTCATGTTGCCATGCCACCACCTTTTACTGACTCATTCTAAAATATTTATAAAATAGTTATACTTTGTTAATCAGGTAATCAGATTTCGTCATTGGGGTTGTGGTCTCTCCAGAATATGGAACAAATTCGTAATAATAAAAAAAAAAAGGTGAAAGAAGAGTTTTTTTTTTTAAGTCAAAAATGTATACTTAAGTGAAACAAGTCAGATTAAGGACAGACATGCAAATATCTCTTGTTTTTTTCTCTCTTCTCTCCCTCTCTCACTAAAACTCTCTATGTAAGCGCTGTGATTTTGGCAGCAAAAGCAGCTACTACAGCCAGTTACAGCGTCCACAGAAAGTGAAAACTTCCTTAAAATTCGTAAAGGACTAGGGCTTATTTAATGAACATCCCTGCAGCTGTCTAAATTATAGTTCGGTTACACCGATTTTATTAATTTGAAGGACAGCCAGCGTTATTTGCTGTCTATGCAGCCTTAAAAAGAAAAAAAAAATAAATGAGGTGAAATCATAAGCAGACGGACTACAGGGAGGGGTGGTGAGTGCGTGTGTGAGAGAAAAAGAGAGAGAGAGAGCGAGAGCGAGAGAGAGAGAGAGAGAGAGAGAGAGAACCAGCGGCAGGGAAACACGCCCGTTAAATGCATGCAAAGGCAAAAAAAAACGGTGGGGGGGAGGCGAGAGAGAGCACGGACAAAGACAATATGGACGCAGCCACGGAGAGCATCCGTGCACATCTACAGGGGAATTTGCTACCAAACCGTAGTGTGCAAATGGATAACAATTAGCTCACATTAATGCCGCGGTGGGAAGCGACGTACTGCTGCAGAGAAAGCTGTTTTTTTAAACCGTGTGCGGATTCTGGGACTTTGCGATGGCCGTTCCGGGGAACTGTTTCCGCTGTGGGGAAGATGTGCCTCTACTGTCATTTTTGACGTTTTTGCTTTGTTGTGGCCTTGTACATGGACAAATACGCTATTCAACTCAAGAAGAATCTGACAAAGGAGCGGTCATTGGTGACATTGCGCAAGATTTGGGGCTGGACGTTTCAAAGCTCTCGGCTCGAGGCATCAAGGTAACTGGCGACGGAGGAAAACGGTATGTGGATGTGAATCCTAAAAACGGAAAACTGTTCGTAAATGAACGAATCGACCGGGAAGCGTTGTGTGACAGGAGCGGTGGCTGCGTTTTAAATTTTGATTTGCTTCTCGAAAACCCATCCGAGGTACACACCATCGAGGTGGAGGTGATCGATGTGAACGACAACGCGCCGCAATTCCCGAGAGACGAATACCAGTTGGAAATAACGGAGTCGGCGTCGCCCACTTCTCGCTTTCCCGTCGAGTACGCGCTGGATCCGGATGTCGGGATCAACTCGGTTCGATTTTACCGGCTCGGGCCAAACGAGCATTTTGCGCTTGATTCCAACAAACCGTTGCCCAGCAGCAAGCACGTCGAGCTCGTGCTGAAAAAGCCTCTGGACCGCGAGCAGACGCCGTATCATCAGTTGATTTTGACAGCGTCTGACGGCGGCACACCAGCGTTGACAGGTACGGCGAAAATTAATGTGCGCGTCTTAGACTCAAACGACAACAATCCGGTGTTCGACAGCTCCGTGTACAAAGTGAAACTGCTGGAAAATTCACCGAAAGACACGCTTGTTATTAAATTAAACGCCACGGATCAGGATGAGGGCACAAACGGCGAGGTTATCTATTCGTTTAGCAGTTACACTCCGGAAAGAGTTAGGCAGGTGTTCAACATGGACACCAACACTGGAGAAATCAGAGTCCGGACCAATGTAGACTACGAAGATACCAACTCGTACGAGATGTACATCCAGGCCATGGATAAAGGACCGGCTGCAGTTGCGGCCCACTGCAAAGTGGTGGTCGAGGTGGTGGATGTGAACGATAATGTTCCGGAGATTGTGATCTCATCCCTGTCCAGCCCAGTGCGTGAAGATGCCCGTGCTGACACCGTTGTGGCCTTGATCAGTGTGACAGACCGGGACTCTGGGCCAAATAAGCAAGTGACACTGGAGATCCCACCTGGCCTTCCTTTCAAAATTAAATCTTTCAGGAACTATTACACTTTAGTAACCTCTGCCTTTTTGGACCGTGAGACCACAGCAGCCTATAATGTGACCCTCAGTGCCACAGATGGTGGCAGTCCTCCACTCTCCTCCCGAAAGACCATTCAGGTGGATGTGGCAGATGTTAATGACAATCCACCAAGATTTGAGCAGACCTCTTACACTGTGTATGTAACGGAGAACAATGCACCTGGAGCCTCTCTTTGCACTGTCAAAGCTCTTGACTCAGATGTGAATGAGAATGCCCGCATCACCTACACCGTTCTGAATGACAACAACCATGGCATTCCTGTCACTTCCTACGTTTCCATCAAGCCAGACACAGGTGTGGCTTATGCGCTCCGCTCCTTTGATTTTGAGTCTCTTAGGGAGTTTCACTTCCAGGTAAAAGCACAGGATGGAGGCATTCCACCCCTCAGCCGCGTGGCTACTGTTTATATCTATGTAATGGACCAAAATGACCACCCTCCGGACATTGTGAACCCTCCAGCTAACAGAACACGTTCTACAGAAACAGTACTAAAGAACATTGAAGCAGGTGCTCTGGTCACCAAGGTGGTAGCATATGATGCAGATGCTGGAGAGAACGCATGGCTCATTTATGTTTTGGATCAGTCTACTGATCTTGACCTGTTCAAAGTGCATGAGCACACAGGGGAGATCCGTACAACACGTCGCGTACTGGAGGACAACTCAACCTCGTTCAGCCTCACTGTGCTGGTGAAAGACCATGGAGATCCTCCACTCTCCTCTACTGCCACCATCAACATAGCAGTCATGGAGGTGCCACCTAAAGTCACCCCTGACCCCAAGAAGATAGTTCGCCCTCACAGCACACTTCTCTTTTCTAATGTAACACTCTACCTAATTGTAGCACTCAGTGCCACAACTTTTGTGTTTCTGGTCACAGTGGTGGTGTTGGCCATAGTACAGTGCCATGCGTATTGTACCCAACATGGCTCATGTTCACCCTGTTGTGTATCTCAGAAGAGCACTCAAGATGGTGGGTCTGGAGGAGGTGCAGGGTCTCAGGCCAACAACAATGTGGTCCTCCGTCGAGATCTCAAAGTTGAACCTCACTACATTGAGGTTCGTGGAAATGGCTCTCTGACCAAGACTTACTGTTACAAAACCTGCTTGACTGCCACATCAGGCAGTGACACGTTCATGTTCTACAACACGGGCCGGCCAGTCAGTGGGACATGGGGTTCAGAGCGCTTCTTCACAAGTGGCAGTGGCTTTGTTCGCAGGCTCAGCATGCCAGATGCAGGAATACAGGTGTGTTATTAGATTACTACATCTACATCTACAACTACATCTGTGGAAAAAACAACAACAAAAAACAGTGCATGTGCAAGCCATTTGATCTTGCTGGAGCTTACTGAGGAATAAGGGATTTTTGCTTTTCTGCCAAGTTTTTTTTTTTATTAATGGCAATAATTAGTCTGTAGTTACATAGTACATCATGTACACGCTCCATATATTTACTTTCAGTTTACATATTACTTATTGGAGTCAATTTTTTTCTAATGTATCTTAATAAATTAAATCACATTTATTTTGCAATAAAAGATAATATTTAGGAATGCTAGCATATCTACAAATACATAGAAAACCAAAAATTTCTCCCTATCTGCCTGATACAGAAACTTGGACATCAAAAGATTGTGTTGAATTCTGTTTCAATATTTTTTTTCTTCCAGTACTGGTTCATTGCCAGTAGCTGCAAAATGATACAGTAACTTCAAAAAACAGTGCCCCATATGGAAGTAAAAATATCTTTAAAAGTGATTTGTAGACTAATATAAAAGATTATTTATAACCATGGTTTGATATATGTTCTTGTATGCGTTCAAAATAAAAGCGGGCATTGTGCACAATGCACATGGTGTTTCTGCACCATGTGCTCATGTGTAATTGCCGTGAAATCATGGTCAGTGGAATGGACAGGCATATTGTAGGTCTGTTGTAATCGACTCTAATGTGAACTGGTTGTGTGTTGCCCCATGGTAGATTTGCTATATATATA
>JANCOA010000009.1:10025367-10036348 GCA_024363135.1 Leptodoras oyakawai | reverse complement strand
AGAGAGAGAGAGAGAGAGAGAGAGAGAAAAATGGGGGGGGGGGGGGGGATTGGGGCTGGCAGATGTTCCTCTGTAGTATCCCTCTTTGTCCCGGATTGGAGACAAAAGTAACTTTCCTCCAATAGGAAGTCGAGTTCTTTGTATTGCAACACAACCCCCACTTGCTTGCCACTCTGAACAACTGAAGTATCACTTTGACAAAAACAAAGTTGGCTACAACGCGCTTTGCGCAGTTACATTGTGTTTACAATGTCGAATAACTAAATATATTACTATTTATTTATTTATTTGTATATTTATTTATTTACTTGCTTTGAGAATGGCTTATACAGTTAGTATTACAGCTACTATTCAATTAATTGTGCATTTATAGAGCTAAAGGATTCGAGCGGTGATGGATTTCAGGGTGATGCTCAGAAGGACATCAGTGCATGTTGTGATTTGGGCAGCTCTGCGTCTGATTTTTGACGCCGAGGCTTCAGAACTGCTTTATTCTGTGGCTGAAGAATCGAAACCCGGGACTGTAGTTGGACACATGTCTAAAGACTTGAGCATGGACGCTCGGGAAATAATCCACAGGGAGCTGCGCTTTGTGTCGGAATCTAACGTTAAATATTTTGATGTCGATACAAGTGGAGCTTTAGTCATCAGACAGGAAGTGGACAGAGAGCGCATATGCGGATCAAGCTCATCGTGTCACATCCATGCTCAGATTTTACTCCAGAAACCGTTAGAAGTGCACCACGTTACAGTCGAAGTCGTGGACGTGAACGACAACGCGCCGGTTTTCCAGAATAAAAACGTCTCTCTGGAGATTTCCGAAGCCGCCGCCCCCGGAACCGGTTTCCGTTTAGAGAGCGCGCGAGACGCCGACGTGGGGATGAATTCCCTGCGGTCTTACTTTCTCAGCCCAAATGACTATTTTGGTTTACGAGTAGAAACAAAAAGTGACGGCAATAAACTTCCAGTTTTGGTGTTAAACAAACCGCTGGACAGAGAAAAACACGACGCGTTCTGTCTCAACCTGACGGCAGTGGATGGCGGGAAGCCGGAAAAAAACGGAGCTTCTCTTCTTTTTGTGAACATTCTTGACATCAATGACAATGCACCAGAGTTCGATAAGCCCGTGAAAAGGGTAACTCTTTTAGAAAACGCTCCTGTTGGGACATTAGTAACATCACTCACAGCTTTCGATGCGGATCATGGTCTGAATGGAGAAATCTATTATTCCTTTGATAAATACACTTCTAGTCATGTTCTACAAATGTTCTCTGTAGATCCTGACAGTGGAGAGATCAGAGTGACGGGTGTAGTAGATCGTGAGCAAGCACACATGTATGACATCACAGTTCAGGCCAGAGACAGAGGCAATCCTGCCATGGAGGGGTCCTGTAATGTTAAAGTAGAGATCATTGATGTTAATGACAACACTCCGGTTATTAGCATTAATTCTGTCTCACATGTACTGAGTGAAGATGTGATCTCAGGCACTGTAATCGCTATAATCAGCATAAAAGATGGAGATGCTGGGGAAAATGGGGAAGTTAGTGTCCAGATCCCATCTGGTCTGCCATTTAAGATTGGTTCTTCTTATGAAGATCATTACACCCTAATGACTGATGGGCTTCTGGACAGAGAAACTGTTGATGAATACACCATCACAGTGACGGCGAGTGATTCTGGCTCCCCACCCTGTTACTCGCAGGAAACCTTTGTGGTCCGTCTTTCAGATGTTAATGACAACACGCCAGTCTTTTCACAGCCTTCCTATTCTGTGGATATTCCTGAGAACAACGCTCCACATGCTACAATTCTGACCATCTCTGCATTCGACCCAGATGTGGGCGAAAACTCTACTCTATCTTACTTCATTGTGGATGGTGATATCCATGGCTCTGTTCTGTCCTCATACGTGTACATAAACCCTGAGAAGGGACAGATTTATACAAAGCGAGCTCTTGATTATGAACACATAAACATGTTTCAGATTGTAGTGCAGGTTCATGATCAGGGTTCCCCGGCTCGGAGCTCTAACGTCACAGTGCATGTGTTTATCCTTGATCAGAACGACCACATTCCGAAGCTTCGTTACCCTCCCCTTCCTCCTGATGGTGTGCTGCAATTTTTTGTGCCCATTTCAGCTGACCCTGGCCATCTAGTTAATCGGATATCATATGTGGATGGAGACAGCGGCCACAATGCCTGGCTGTTCTACAGTCTGGCTGGTCCAGATGCAGCACTATTTCACATTGGCGCTCATACAGGAGAACTGAGAGTAGCTGAAAAATTAGTGCTGGAGGAACATAAGAGTGTATTCGGCATCACTGTGTTAGTCCAGGACAATGGAAAACCAGCACTCTCCAGTACTGTTGCTGTTAATATCACTCTGGCTGAAAAAACAACGGATGCTTCCTCTGAGCACAGGAGCTCACCACCCACAAACACGAATCAATCAGCAGATTTGACGTTGTACATCATAATTTCTTTGTCCTGCATCATTTCAGTCTCTTTTCTCACTATTATATTTATTGCACTTCGATGGCTGAGCTGTCACAATCATCTCACCTCTATCATGCACAGACTGGGATTTAAGCACCAACACAAGAACCTACACCTTCAGCTTAACTCTGCTGGCCCTCTTAGTTATCTAGAAGTTGTTGAGACCTCTCAGAACCCTCATAAACCTATATACACACCCCCTATATACACACCCTGTTTCTCAACCATCTCTAGCCAGAGTGACTTTGTGTTTGTTCGGACACCACATGGAGCCATAAGCACAAGCCTGTCAAGGAGACTGTTCGGTAGATCACTCTTGAAGGTGAGGATTGTGTACGATTGTGTATGTGGAGCATGGTGGAGAAACTGTTGCTCTGTTGGCATATGAGAACATTGTCAGTGGGTGTAAATATTCAATTAGGCCTCAGGGAGGATAGCAGCACGAGACTTCCTAGTGTTAGTGTTAGACTCTGATTTCTCACAGCAGGGAGGAGTCATTTGTAAATGGAAAAAAATGTATGTGTCAATTGCTAAGTTTGTTGACTCATGATATGCCTATTAGCCACTGGTCTGTTTTTATATATTTTATTTTATTTTTTGGCAAGCGTACTGTCGTTCTGTCTTATGTTATGTTTAAGCCATTCAACTAAACCTTGATGTTCAATGTATATAGAGAAAGTTTTACCATGTGTGAATGTATAGAATATATAGGTTTCAGGAAGTTATTTAAGGAGATTTTGAGCATGTTAGACTGAATGATTTCATTGACCATCTTATATTATTCCTTGCACGCTATACTCAAATTCAAATTCTTTTCAATTTCACTTGCACAGTTACCACATGTGGTAACTCCACCTACAAATACTGGGCATGTGTTAACACATCTAACAACCAAAATATACAAATACACATATACATAGTGAAAAACATTCAGTATAGAAGAACACACAAGAGATCTACAAAACACACACCAATATGGGTAAGGGGTGGAAATGAGTGTTTAAAAAAAGATTGTGCACGGTGCATGGTTGTCCGTAAAGTAACGAGAACTTTTTTATTATTATTTTGAAATCTGTGTTCAGAGTCTCAGTTGCAGATCTTCGGAGGTTCTTTACTGTGCCAAAGTGGTGGCTTTTCAAACATGTTTTAATGTTGGCCTTGTGGTATGAATTCTTTATGGACAATCCCTTGAGAATAAAAAAAAAAGGCAACTTGACTTGATTTTTTTTTTGCCCATGCAAGCTTTTTTTGGGTGAGGTGATGTTGTTGTGTGCCATTCTTTGTCGAACTGTGTCTTTTTGTCTAAGGATCGAACTCAAACCCCCATGATTGATCATTCTGGAAACTGGAAACTGGGCTCTCCTGTTAAATGGTCCAAACTTGCTTGCATTGTTCCTGTTATGAAGCACTTCAGCAGGGTTTCCCCCCAAAAATGCTTGGCCACTGAGAATGCTAGAATGCAACTGAAACGGGTCCTAATGTTTATCTGAGATCCCATTCTAACTGACCTTGAACCACCATCCCCATGCATAAGCCCTACGAGTATGAGAATGAGAGAGTGCGAGTGTGAGAATTTCATACTCATTACTTTCTGGACAGGCCTACATAACAGACTGCCTGATAGCAAGCCTTCTCCAGGTCTGATTATATGATGGATAGAATTACTGCATTCTGCTTTCATCATCAGAAAATAGACATGTAAACATGAAGGCTCTTAAAAAGCAAGATTTTTTATCTTCACTAGCATTTTTCTTTCACTGCTATTATATTTGATTTGTAGCTGGCTTGTGAGTATGTTGTGTTCTTATTGGTGGATTTTAGACATGCATGGTAGCAGTGCTCACACTCTACGGGGGGATTGTCAAGTGACCTGGTTACTGTAATCTTGTCCAGTATTTAGAGGATCAGTGCGACGTTACACATGCTCCACATGATGATCCTCAGATGAGGATATTAAGGTCAAAAACACCAAATATCCTGATAAAAGCTATTTTTGTCATGGGAAGTCCATACAGTTTGGCACCTCTTGTTACTAAGTAACTGAGTAACTCTTATACTGTTCAGAGTGGCACAGTGTGTGTTCCTATATAGTCTATGCAATCATGTGTTTCAGAGACATGATGGGTATTTCAATTATTCACACATTCAATCCTGTATTTTGTATTAGACTGGCTGTCTCATCTCGCTAGGCATCATATCTGTCCATGTCCTGTCCTTCAGTCTATTTGTAGGTCTGCAACTAAGTGTATTGTGGCTAATTCACCTTCCTGTTTCAGAAACCTCAGTCCATTTTAACATCAGAGAAGACACACCATATGGGAACTGGGCACCAGTATTTCTAACTCTAAAAGCAAATATAAACCCAAGTATTTCTTTTTTCTTTACAGCAAAAGCCACCAAATAATGATTGGCGCTTACCTCCGAACCAGAGGCCTGGACCTAGTGGGTAAGTGAATCTACCAGTACTGCAGCTAGATCACAGGACCAACATAAAAGTATATCTAGTGAATATTTCAAGCAGAGGATTCCTTACAAAATCTAAAGAGCACTGAGATCACCTTCTACCTAGCTCAGAACTAAGCATGGCAGTGATTGATAATTGGGGATTTATATGGCACTAGCTTTTAGAAAATAAGGTTCCTCAAGGGTTCCTTAGTGGGTGAATGGATTCATCAATCTAATAACTCAATAACACAAACCAAAGAAAGTTTCTTTGATGGAAGCTTTTTTCTAAGCTTGTGCCAGCTGATTGTTGCATTGCCATTAATCCTTTTGTCTTATCTCAATTTTAAATGGCTTTAGCAAACACATTTCCTAACAGACACATCTGTAGACGCCAGTCAGTCTCATGCTGACTGGCGTGTGGCTACATGAGTGATAGGTGCATTGCTACTATCCCTGTGTTCCAGACAGCACAGGTTCCACACCCTGCAGCAGAGATGGACTCCGTACGAGAAGTCCAGGTAGAGTGCAGGAAGTGGAAGCGGACAGTAGTGTGTGCTGCAGCGCGGCTTCACGTCTGGAGCCTTGTAGTTTTGTGAAATTCATTTAGACCTGCTCAGTGTGTCTTCCAGCTCAAACTACACACTGTCCAATCGTCCTATCCTTGTGGGTCTGTGCGTACCAAAAGACGTGACCTATCGCTTCACGAGCGCAGATCTCAGGACATTTGGACGTGTGTGTATTGCTGGTGACTGTGTGTTGCATCTTGCTCTATAGGTTTATTGTAGCACTGTGTGTATTGTAGTGTTGCCTAGTTAAGTGCCATTTCTTTTGTCTTATTTGGAATGGGTTTGCTTTGGCTTTCTAAGACAAAGTGTGTGTAGTCTGTCTTTGTAGCATAGACAATATTTCTGTTGTCCTGTTCTTGATTTCAATTTTTGTGTGTTTATGTGGGTAAATACACAGCAGTGAAGACACTCTATCAGATTAACTGTAAAATTTGTATAGCATATAATCATATAATATGTGTGTGTGTGTGTGTGTGTGTGTGTGTGTGCTCTGCCCGTGTGATTACATTACGGCTGCCTCTGCTCACATCGAATGCAGCATCCATTACCTGTGTGCTGCTTTTGGTTCTAGCACAAAATGGCCGCCTCAGCTCATCAGCCCGACATGTTCATGCCAAGGACAGACGGGCATGTGTGGCGTGTGTGTGTGGCGTGTGTGTCTGTCATTCTGCGAGTGTATGAGCCACTAAATCCATCTGTGTGCTGTGCAGAGCTGGAGTTCGTCCTGAAGAGGCTGTTGCTGGTCCCGGGGCAGTAGTAGGAACCGGACCGTGGCCGAACCCCCCGACTGAGGCGGAACAGCTCCAGGCTCTCATGGCTGCTGCGAATGGTGAGCTTCAGTCCATTCCCTTTATTTGTTTAATCCATCCATGATGTTGCTAGTCCATTAAACTCTCTGAAGAGAGATGTGAGAGATTAGAGACTTAATTAAAATCTTATTCTAGCAAGTACTGCAGAGGGAGTGTGAAGAAAATAGAATAAATTCATTATGCAGCTGTTTATTTTGCACCATGGCCCAAATCAAATATTTTCCAAATGTCCTATAATATTAGGTGATGCCACCATGGATGATACAAAATCTATTGGATCTATTGGATCTATTGGATAACAGCAACACAGGATTAAAAGACAAGGAATAAAAGACTCGATGTTGAGATGTCAACAACATTGTGGCATGATGAAGCAAAGTAACTGTTACCACAAGGAAGTTGATTATTTTTCTATGACAGCACCCCGTGAAGCGTTTAGCTCCTCTGATACTGTACCACAGCAAATTGCCAATCATTAGTTATTATCTAAAGAATTATACATCACATACATACAGCTTTTTATCCATTTATAGTTACATTTAATGCTGTGGAAAGTCTGTGGAAAGTCACACACACATGAAACAAGTTCATTCCTGACATTATGATTAATATAATTGTCATTTCCTCATCGGCCTCTTTTTTCTCTCTCTCTTCAAGTTAATACGCGACAAACACACCTTGTCGTGTCAGAAACTGAACGATTACAAATTTTTTTTATCCACTGATTCCAAATCCCTGTGAATGAGTAGTTACTATAGAAACAATATGTAGAATTAGAAAGAGAAAATGATCCAACACATTCTACCATTCTGAATTCAACAGCGTCAACGTCAAGGCTGGGTTCAGGAGTCAAAACGACAAATAGATGCTTCCACTTGGCTGAGGGAAGGCTGATGGAGCATTATAAAAGACAGAAGACTCTTTTTTTGCTCTATCACAGATCACAGCTGTGGTCTGCCTGCGAATGCCGGGCTGCCTTATGGCTCTGGCAGATCATTATTTCCTTTCTGAATCAGTTCTGTGGATAACTAGTCACTGAGAGATCAATGCTGGTCGCTATTCAGTTCAAAATCTCACTGCCATTCTCTCTACATGGCAAAGAAACCAGGCTACAGAAACAAAGATGGTGTGTCAGTGAGGCACAAACGCTCACCACATGAACAGTGAACGATACCAGTGTGGAGGGTTTTAATGCCCCATTAAATGCATGATAGGATCCAAGCAGGGTATGAGTGTGTGCCTGCGAGTGTGTTACAGCATACATAATGCATGGGGGATGGAAAGGCAAAAGCAGGTCACACACAGACTGCACTGCAGTGCTTTAGTCACTGGAAGTCTGTGAGTAATGTCTCCTGCGCCAAACCACCCACGCTCTTTTAGCGTATATGAGCAGAATGCTGCTGGGGTTTATTCCTATTTTTAGGATATAGTACGTCGCTGTTAAATTCTCAAATCTGATTGGTCAGAATTAAGATACTGAATACTGGTTTCTATAACAGCAGCTCTGACCGAAGAGCACAGTAAGTAAGTAGGATACAGCAATGCACTCATTTTAATATGTTAACGTTTCTACACGTTGCTGCACAAAAATGTTTATATATATATATAATAACTTGTAACTTCAGTTACTGAGTTTTCTGAAACCTTCAGGCCAGAAGCATAAGTAACACGATAAGCTGTTTTTTTATTATTATTGACATCAATAGAGAGAGAAAAAAGAGACGCTAGTGAAGGAAGGACTGTTTATAGCTGCTATAATTTTCAGACAAATGGCTGTAGAACAAGAGGAATAAAACATATGGGGATGAGGTGTTATGGGAAAACAGTCATGTTTGTGCATTAACAACATTAACACACGCTGTTTCTTTCTTTGCTTAACTTGTGCCCTGTGTACACAAAGGACACTATTACAATTCTGTCTTTTTATCTGACACTTTATTCATCTGTTTAACCATTACATGTCTCTCTCTGCCTCTCTATCTCTCTCTCTTTCCTCCCCATGTCCCTCTTCGTTGCTTTAGAAGTGAGTGAAGCCACGGCGACTCTTGGGCCTCGCTACAATGCACAGTACGTCCCAGACTACCGACAGAACGTTTACATCCCGGGCAGCACCGCTACACTAACAGCAAACCCCCAGCAGCAGATGCCTCAACAGGCTCTGCCACCTCCTCAAGCCCCGCCCAAGGCCGTGCCCACCGCAGAGGTCCCCAAGGCTGCCCCGACTCCGGCCAGCAAGAAGAAAGTCCCCAAGAAGGACAAAAAGTAAGATAGTAAAGACAGCATTAGATTACATCGACTAAGACTAGATTAGATTATTTTAGACTAGCTTAGCAGTGCAGCTCTACTTCTCCAATCCGAGCATTTCTCTTCTGCGCATGTCAAACTAGAAAATTTTAAAGAAATCTCTTTTCTTTAGTGCTGAGACTACATTTCTGTTTCGAATATTTTAGTTTTTAGACACGATGAAAGAAATTTTTTGTGGTTGATTTTGTACCCTAGTGTAACAACAAACTGAGCAGGATGAGATCTGTTCAGACGATTTAAACCCTGTTGGATAGCACTGCTGAAAAAAACCCCTTTGTTCATCGTGTTACGATATATTTTTGTGTGTGTGTGTTCTTAATAAGACAAATTGTTGTGACGAGAATGAAAATGAAAAGTGTCGTGTACGTTGTTTGAGGATGTGCCATAGCCCTGGGAAAATGTTTTTGTTTTGGTTGTGCATGATCCACGTTTTAAACGTAGTATTGAAAAAGAACTATGCAGTGTGGAAAAGATATGAAATTAAATGTATTCACACTAAGAGAAGGAATTTTCCTCATTAAAAAAAAACACCAGTGACTAAAAAGTTGTACGATTTGTTTTTTTTTTTTTTGTAGGAAAAAATAAATGTAAGATTGGATTCAGTCTCAGTAAAAGTTGCTATGAAAACAACGCTAGCTTAATGATATATAATGATACATATAATGTTATTATTTAAACACCCACCGACTCCGTATATTACTCCTATTACTCCAACCTGCATTGAATGAAGTGTTTCCAAAATCTATAGTCTATGTCTATGACTATAATCTATGGATATAGTGGATTTTCCGCGAGCCTTTGGTGTGCGTTGGCGCATTTTGGTTGAGTATGATCATCCAAAGTTCTTCAGTTATAAAGCAGGATTCAGCTGTGGGATGAAAAGATTCACAAATTCAGATAAATTTTGGACATTTAGAGATATGAAGGAGATATTTGATCTGGTAAACCGTTGCCAAATTTATTCTGTGAGAAATCCTGTAAATATTTTATTTCCCAATTGGTAAGACGCCGATCCGTTCTCGGCCGACTCGACTCAACCGGATTCGACTCCTGCATTCTGTACAATCCCAAATCAGCGTGTAAATAACACATGTAACCTGTCTGTACAAACCAGAGCCACAAACATCAGGCTAGCACAGGAATGTTTCAGTATTTTTTAGAAAAAATATTAAGAAATACTAAAAAAAAAAAAAAAAAAAAACCTGAGTAGTGTAGTGCTTTAGATACACAAAGCTTCAAACTGACTTACTAACCAAACTGTAAATACAACCTTGCAATCTATGAAGAATACGCAATCGTAGCTTAAGCCTTGTGAATTAAAAAAAAACTAAATGTGCATATTTTTGTGTTTTTTCCTTCTCTTTCACTTTATTTCTTCCAAGCTAAAAAAAAGATCATGTGTTTTTAGCGTGCCCTTCCCATGACCTCTCTCTCTCTGTTTCTCCCTCTCTCTCTTTCTCTTTTTCTTTCTCCCTCTCTCTCTTTCTCTCTCTCTCTCTCTCTCTCTCTCTTTCTTTCTTTCTCTAGTCTTCTGTGTTTGGAATTACAGTAATCTGTTAATGCTACCGGAATGGCTATTCCTGTCTGTTTAACTCTGAATATATATCAAATATAAATGTCTGTCTGCTGCTTGAATTCCTTTCTGTATTCAACTGTGATAACATTGGTTTATTTTTTAAACTGCTTAACGCTTCATGTCCTGCTTTTATTTTATATGCAGATATTTATATGGCTGTTGATTTGGTTTATCTTCTTGTTTATTAATGGGACACTTACATTTCAAATAAAAGTTTGTCAGAACTCACAAGCCTGTCTGCCACTGTGTTGAGTGTTGGTTTGGAATGATTTCCTTCTGCTTTGACCTAATTATACTGGATATTAACATAACGTAATGCAATACTACATTCATTCTGATAGAACAAGAGAAACCAACTGGAGACTGGAGATTAGAATGAAATCATACAGGTTTTAAGAAAAGGCTTTGAGTCATGTGAACAGAACAATACAAGCATTATTTGTATTATTCCTGAGTGTATATAACATATATAACATATACAGTATAAGATATATATATAACACATATATAACATAACCCTGTACAACGATCTACATTTTATCAATATAAATTAACACTGGGTAGCACCGTCTCCTCACAGCAAGAAGGTCCCGGGTTCGATCCCTGGGTTGGGCGGTCTGGGTCCTTTCTGTGTGGAGTCTGCATGTCCTGCATGTCCACATGGGTTTACTCCGGGTTCTCCGGTTTCCTCCCACAGTCCATATCATTATTATTATTATTATTATTATTATTATTATAAAGTGGCCCGAGTGTGTGTGTGAGTGTGAGTGTGTGTGCCCTAC
>JANCOA010000009.1:9998115-10012408 GCA_024363135.1 Leptodoras oyakawai | reverse complement strand
TGTGTGTGTGTGTGTGTGTGTGTGTGTGTGTGTGTGTGTGTGTGTGTGGTGTTTCAGGTTTCAACCTAACAGCTTCAAGCCTGCAGTGTTGTCAGTGTTAAAAATGTCGACAAGTCTGAGAGAGGAAAAGAAGGAAAGTGTGTGAGAGGAATGTGAACATGTTGTTAATAATAAATCTCTCTAACACCCTCAGAACCTAAAAACTCTGGCGCTCTTTCCTTCCCTCTCTCGTACGCGCCGTACCCTTATTTTCCGTCTTTAATCTTACTACTGAAGATGATGAATCACAGGTCTGTTTTTCTCTGTAGCTCTGAAAGTCCTTGTGTTTATCTTCCCAGTTCGAGTGCAAAGGCTGATTCCATTATTAGCACTTGTAACTCTTTAACATATTCATCTTTTTTTCTTTTTACAGTGAATCTGTGAAACCGTTCCAAGAAATGTGCTAACCCATCTCAGGCAATGCTTTTTCTCACCAAAGGTGGAACATGTTTCAGAAGCTATTTTTACATTAAACTATCAAATACACAAAGTTAACTAGGATGGGTCTTGATGACATGAGGATATTAAGGACATTCTGATGTGTTATCTAACTGCTGCTCTTTATTTTAAGTAATAATTTACTCTCAGTCTATAATTTGTGTAACAGGGTTCTACTTTCAGTACCAGTCAATACCATAAAGGGAAGGTTCAGTCAGCTGGAACATGCTGGAAGTGCTGTAGATGTTGTAAGTTGTTTATAGTGTGTCTACTCTTCATATCCTCTTTGTACACCATTGCAAACTTCTCCATTTCTCCCGGGCTTTAGGATTTAGACTCGGGCTCATCTGCATGACCATACACAGAAAAGGGTTTATATGCAGTATAATATCATCTAGCGCAACAATTCAGGAAAGTCTCCCAGGCCCTGCCTTATACACCCAGCCCACATGGATCAGAACCACTGCTGGCTCCGATAAGAAGCTTTCCTGTTCCTCGTCTCGTGCTCCACTTTATTAAAGCAGGATGGAAAGAGGACGAGGCTGAAGAAAGAATTCTTATCGTAAGGAGTTCAGGCGGACCTGGTGGGAGTCATGCAATAGAGCAATCGGATTACTATTGCAGGCATTCCATGCTCCACCACATTCACACCCACACCCCCACAAAAGCAAACTCACACTCTACACACACACACACCACACACCAGGTTGGATTGTGATGTCGGAGTGCCCCCATATGTCCTCACAGTGCAACTACACAGAGAGAGCGTGAGTCACAGGAGTTAAAAACCATTAGAATTAGAATTAGAATTAAACCAGCAGGGTCTATAATTGCTCTAGGTGTTATAACATTTCATAGGATCTATCTATCTATCTATCTATCTATCTATCTATCTATCTATCTATCTATCTATCTATCTATCTCTGCCTCTCTGTCTGTTTCTATCTATCTATCTATCTATCTATCTCTGCCTCTCTGTCTGTTTCTATCTATCTATCTATCTATCTATCTATCTATCTATCTATCTATCTATCTATCTATCTATCTATCTATCTATCTCTGTCTCTCTGTTTCTATCTATCTATCTATCTATCTATCTATCTATCTATCTATCTATCTATCTAAAGTAAAGACAGTTTGTAAATCGAGTTGTAATCAGCATTCACTTCCTTTTCCAGCCTCTTACTGGTGTGGAATTTATTGATCATCAATCACACCACACGTTTATCAATAACACCACAAACTAAAGTGTTTCGGTTGCCAACAATGACAGTGTATCCAGATAATTAGTTTATAATTTTATAAATGTCTTTATAGTTTGTATACAGTACGGCTCACTGACTCGTTGTTTTTGCCTGCTTTATCTAACATAATTACTGAGGCGTGTTTTTCCCTGAGGCTCTACAGCATGAAAGCCGGTTTGCCTTTCAGATTATAACTTGTGTTTATGAGCTGCTGAAAGATGGACCTGAAAATCAAACAGCAATATAAAGAACATGCTAAGCTTCAAATCCCTCCTCGTCAAACGTCCATTGTACAGCAACATAATCAGGAGCACACACCGGTTTGGGCGTGTTTGAGCATTTCCAAGACATTTGCAAGCAGGCAAACGAGATGAGGTCGAATGCAAATACGCTTGTTTTGAGTGAGACAGGTGTGTTGAGCTCAGCTTGGGTCAATTCTCTTCTGTGTGTGTTTTTGTGTTTAACTGGATGTCCAAAAAGACAAGGAATTCAAAAGATAAGCACAGGATTAAAAGATCTAGAATAAAAGACACATAAAGAATGCAGAACAAAACCGATATGTTGTTTGAGGTTTTTTTTGCCTCATTGTTGTTTGCATAATGCTTTGCCAGTAGGTGACTTTAATAATAAGCAAGGGCCATTTTGCATAACTGACAAGGAAAAGAAGATTCTGGCACTGAACACGTTTCCGTTGAAGATTTGTAAATCGTTATGGTTCAGAAAGAAAAGAAATAGATAGAAGAAAAGAGATAAAGAAAATCTCTCAGCTGCCCACATTTTACTCATTTCTATCCACAAACCTTTGTTCTCCTGAGTGTTTATTAAATATCCAGCACTTTTATAGATACCTAAAGGCTTCCTTGGTTTACTAACCCTTCAAAATAAAGTGTAGATCCAATAAAAAGAAAAAGAAAAAAGAAACAGAACTCCAAGAAAATCACTTTCAGGATGAAGTTCTAATTTTGTTCTAATTTAAAAGGATTAATATATTCATTTTATTGTAAAACTATTCATTTAGGCTACAGTTTATTCATTGTTTTAATTAACATAACTGTGTGTGTGTGTGTGTGTGTGTGTGTTCTTTAGGTTTATGATGTAAAGCATGAATAGTTCTTAGCATTGTAAGTCTTCTGTACCGATTTGGGTCTCTCTCTCTCTCTCTCACTCAAACAAACAGCAGCTGCTTCTGGAATTACCCTGACCCGTCACAGGTCAGAGCAGCAGCTGGGCCTTGAGAATAAAAAGACTATCTGAATGTCAGAGGGGTTTGAGTTTGTGAGCATGTGGCTGAACATAAGCACCCATAAACAAGCAGATAATGAATAAACGACAAATTAATGGCATTCTGCGGACCCAGACGAGACAGATGTACAGTATGTTAGAATTAAAACTTCATAAGAACTTCATTTCCAAAGTAGCGTAGTAGTGTATTAAGCGAAAGGCCACTTTTTATGACATCATCACACATGGACAGCACATTGTGTATGAACGTAACGGAATGTACTGAACTGATCAGTTGATCATCAGTGGATGTAAGTAAATAATAATCGTTAGTTAACTTTTAGACCTTGTACGTTTATTGAAAAGTCAGTGATTTATTCATTCATCTTCAGGAAGCACTTCTTCCTGCTCAGTGTCAGCGTGGGTCCGGATCGTATCCCGGGAACTCTGAGAATGAGAATACACGGAAATACACCCACGATCGGATAACAGTCCATCGCATGTTATGGATGAGTGAATAGATATTGAAGGACAAGGACAGGACACACACACACACACACACACACACACAAACATTAGAGAGAGGGGAGACAGATGGTGAATTTCACTAATCTGTAGCTTCTTAACCCCCACACACACACACTGCTATAATTGTGAGTATAATGCTAACCCTAACTCTAACATCAATAAGGAAAAGACAACATTTGTCTCTCTTTTTTATTATTATATTCTTTTGTTGAAAGCTACAACAGAAAACCTCTTTCCTTAAGGGGACCAGCTCTGCCCCTTTAAGAGCCTCCCCCACTCTTTCGTCTTCCAGGCCAAATCTGTGTCAGTGTGTCTATCATTATGTGTGTGTGAGTGTGTGTGTCTGAGTAAGCATCTTTCTTTCCATCTGTCTATTTTTATATAACAAATGAAGCACAAAGTGTTATATATTTTACGAAATCCTACAAACAGTAGCATCTTGTGCATCATGTGAGAAAACCAAAACAGCTAAGATGGAGGATGTGTAAAGAGAGGAAGAGGAAAAAGAGAGACGCACATAAAATGGCTGCATGTTTTCCCAGGGATGCAGCGTCTCATTCGCAGGTCAACATCTCCCCCTACAGGCTAGACAGTGGCCAGGGGAGGGAGGAGAATGAGTCAGGTCTTCAGCCAAGTTAGGAAAGGAGGCACATGGATGTTAAATGTAGCCTCGTGATTGTGGTCTGAGGACAACCCAAAACACTCCTTTAACAAAAGTCTAAAAACAAAAGATGTAGGAAGTGTTTGTGGTTGAAAATCCTTGTTTTAATGCTTGTTTTGCACACACATACCACACACACACACACACACACACACCCATACACACACACACAGCCCATACACAAGGCCAGACAACATGATAACCTCTTCTGTATTCAGGCATGACTCACATGACACTTCTTTCAGAAAATCAGTGAATGTGTGTGTGTGTGTGTGTGTGTGTGTGTGTGTGTGTGTGTGTGTGTGTGTGAGAGAGAGAGAGACAGACAGAGAGGGAGGGAGGGAGAGAGACTGTTTTTCATCAGTGTTTTTCACATTCCTTTCTGATGAAGTCTCTCAGCACATTAAGGTCACTTTTTTTTCTCCCCACTCCTGAAAGTGTGTGTGTGTGTGTGTGTGTGGCTGACTTGCACTTATAGACTGCCCTGCAATCCTGTTTGGTCCGGTTTTGTTCTCACATCCCGTGGGCTTTGGTGTGGCCTTGCTTTAAACTTTTACCACATTAAAGCACCGAACTATTTCCCTTTGGGTTTATTCAAATATTCATTCATTCATTTATTCATTTATTATTTAAAGCTCTCTTTTAAGCTCTCTGTGTTGTTCACTAGATCAATCAAATCACATACAATCACAGAGGAGCTGAAAGTTAAAGGAAAGAGAAGAAAAACATAATAAATAGTTAATAATAGTATATAATTCATGTAACATACACAATAATATCAAGAGCTCTGAGTGTCATAAATATATACAATACTCTCTCTCTTTCTCTCTCTCTCTACCCCTCTGTCTCTTTAACTAGGTCATTTTCAGGTTTGCTCATTTTTTTCCTAAAAGCAACATTTGTGCCTCTCATCGCGTCCTTTTAAACTTTAAAATCCATCCCAAACAAAAAGCTCTCCATGGAGCAGGGACGCCATGTGCTCCTGTGTTTCAAGATAAAGAGTCATGTTTAACACAATGAGAAAGGGAGGGAGGGGGTAGGGGGAAGAGGGGACCTCTGACTCAATAGGCTCTTTTCATCCTGTTTGCTACAGAAAAGAAGGAAGGGGGAAAAAAAGACAGCTGGAAAGCAGGAAAATGTCGGCCTCGGTGGCAGATGGCCGGGTGGGGCCCTGAGAAAGGGGAGAAGGAAGGAGGAGTTTGGACAGGAAGTGGGAGGGTATCTGCATGAGGAGGACGTGGCTTAGGGCGGGGTTTAGCATGGCTCACTTGCGCACATCTGGTGTTTGAACGCTGTAACTACATATAAAATCATTGTTTATAAGAAATCGCTCTAAATATTTTATTATTTTATTACCTTTAATAATATATCAGCATATGAGAAAAAAATATGAAGAAAAAAAATATGTACTATTTTTTAAATAAATATTTTATTTTGGTTTTTTTTATTAAATACAATGAAAAAAAATGTCTGAAATATATAAAAAATAATAAATATTTTTTTAAAGAATATCTTACATTCTTAAAATTCTTAAAATGTCCCTGAAATTATCCGTGTGTACGGAGGTCATTTCTCAATAAGATTGATAATTCCTCCTATAATTCCTGATAATTATTTGATTAACCCTGATATTTATTTGATATTTGATGGATGATTATAAGGACATAAAGACATAGAATGATGCGCCTGCAGCACTTTCAAATTTGACAAACAGAAAAAGGAAGAATCTCAAGAAATAAGTAATGTAAATGTAAGATAAAACATAAATATCACTGCAATGCAACTCTTTAAATTCCACTACCCTGGATGATTGTTTTTGTTGTTGTTGTTTTCTTTGTTTTGATTTGTTTTGTTTTTGTTTGGTTTTTACAAAAAAATTCAATTAATTAAAAAATAATTTCTCATTGTTTTATTCAGGGTTTTTTTAGTGTTACTAAATGTATAAATAATGCACTTTCCGTTGAATAGTCCACCCTGCGTTATGGTAGAATAGTGTTTTATGGCGTAATAGTGACCTCTAGCGGCGGAGCTTGTAACATCATGATGTTAGTTAAATGATTTTATATTATCTTTGAAATCATTTAAATAACAAATAATTTATATAATAATTTAAATTATGATATAATTTTAAAGAGCTACATCCTAAGTTATCTAGTCACATAGCTCCAAATTGAATTGATTCTATTAGAGACATTGGTAGCAGAGGCAGTGGTAGCTCAGTAGCTTAGCACTCTGGGTTGTAGTCTATAATGTTGGGGGTTTGAGCCCCACCCAGGGCTGCCACCGCTGGGCCCCTGAGTAAGGCCCTTAACCCACTGCTCAACTCTGTCCCAACACCCTGGGTTGCATCAGCGACTCACACTCAGCAGTATTTCTCATTTTAAGTCCATGTTTTCAATTGAACTTCATCCGCATCATTATGAAGGCACAACTTCAACATCTTATGAACACATTAGTTAAACATAAACACAAAGAGCTCCACTTAAACTTGCTTTGCAGTTTCATTATGTTTATTTAGCAGAACGTACTTGGAAAAGGGTTACAAGGTAAACTGGCCACCTGTTCAATTTTATCCAGGGATCTAGGTTAACCCTTTATGTCACTACATGCATTCGATCCAAACCTTAGAGTCAAAAAGGAACAAAATTTCACATCTTCTTCATGCAGGTGGAACCACACACTTATCACACACATTCAGCAATGTAAACCCACTAAAACAATGAATACTGCCAGTTGTCTTCTTCATCAAATATAGATTGTAATAAACACCATACAAAAACAGCAAAGCAAAACACACTTATTTGATGCATAAAGGGAAAATATAAAATGCGTAGAAAATATGCAAAACAGTCACTAGGTTGAGTTCAGGAAATGGTACAACACAAATAGACAAAAGTAACACCACAAATACTTAAGGCTGGGAAGTGTTATATATAGCAGTAATTATTATCTACTATGACCATTCAATAAACCTTTTAGAAATCTCATTTACTCTGACATGTCATGTGAAATGGGTTGATATTCCTTTGGATAATGATGGCACGAGTGGCTGTGGGTTTTCTGAGGGAAAATCTGGTCTGGTGTATGTTTTGGAGGAGTACATCCAGGAGGGGAAAAATGGGAAAAATCAAAAGGAACTACACCCATGTACTGATTACCATGGAAGAACCAAAGAAATTCCTTTAGCCTCTGCCTTTGGTGCTGGCTGCACCACACCACCTGCATGAAGTGACTTCACCAAGCTTTTCCTGCGGAGAACATGCCCCCTGTAAGCATCTGTGAGGAAGATGAGAGGGAGACACCCTTCTCGAAAACCAGCAAGCATTATGAACCCCTGAAGAAGGAGTAGAAGAAGAAGAAGAAGAAAAAGGAGAAGAAGGAAGAAGAAGAAAGAATTAGAAGAAGGAGTAGAAGAACAAGAAGTAGAAGATGATGAAGAACAAGAAATAATAAGAGGAAGAACATAATACTAGTGGAAGAAGAAGAAGAAGAAGAAAGAAGTAGAAGAAGAAGAAGAAAGAATTAGAAGAAGGAGTAGAAGAACTAGAAGTAGAAGATGATGAAGAAAAAGAAATAATAAATGGAAGAATATAATACTACTAAAAGAAGAAGGAGGAGGAGAAGAAGAAGATAATACTAGTATAAGAAGAAGAATAAAGAAGACAAAGAAAGTAATAGTAGTGGAAGAAGAAGCAGAAAGAAGTAGAAGAAGAAGGAGTAGAACAAGAAGAAGTAGAAGAAGAAGAAAGAATTAGAAGAAGAAGGAGTAGAAGAACAAGAAGTAGAAGATGATGAAGAAGAAAAAATAATAAGAAGAACATAATACTAGTGGAAGAAGAAGAAGAAGGAGGAGAAGAAGAAAGAAGTAGAAGAAGAACATAATACTAGTGAAAGAAGAAGAAGAAGAATAAAGAAGACAAAGAAAGTAATAGTAGTGGAAGAAGAAGAAAGAAGTAGAAAAAGAAGGAGTAGAAGAAGAAGTAGATGATGAAGAAGAAGAAATAAGAAGAAGAACATAATACTAGGGGAAGAAGAAGAAGTAGAAGTAATAGAAGAAGAAGAAGAAGAAGAAGAAGAAGAAAGAATTAGTAGAAGAAGAAGAAGAAGATTTTCTTTGACAAATGTGTGTTGGGGTGGTGCTGTGTGGCGGTCCATCACCAGGGGGTGGCAGCAGCGTAGTTCTTCTGCCAGAGCAGAACTCCAGCTCCCAGAAGACCCCACGGGGCAATCTGGAGTGACGAGACACACCTGTTTTATGGCCTATTTAAAGAGCTCCTTGGCCCAGTGCTCTGATCGCATTTTCTGACCATTTTCCCGGTAAGGTAGCGCTCCTGCGTGAGCTATCTGTCTCTTTTTTTTAGAAGAGGAGCAATCGGGGGTAATCTAGGTGGTCCAAGGTAATCTAGTAGGGACTCTTTAGTATTTTTTTTCTCTGTCTCTTAATCTGAGCACCGCGCTCTCTGCGGCTCCACCAGCTCTTGTCTTTCACCTGTCTTTCACTACGGAGTCTAATTATGGTCATGGATTTTAGTTCCCAACATGCATGATCAAGTTCACCCAAGTTCTAACCTATTAGGTTAGAACCTATTTCTAGAGGAAATCAGTTTAGATGGTCAAGAACAACCCAAGAACCACCAAGACTCAGGCCTAACATTTCCATCGAAGAAAGAAGCCCATGCTCCAAAATCAACACCTTCAAACTACCTTATACAGTTTGCAGATTTATGGTCAGATGAGACAAAGGTTGAGTAAACTTCTGTTCTGACAACAAGTCAATGTACTGTATGTGCAGGGCAGCATCGGTGCTTTCTGTGTGGAGTTTGCATGTTCATGTCTGTGTGGGTTTACTCTGGGAGCTCCAGTTTCCTCCCACAGTCCAAAAAACATGTATGATGGACAAAGTGGAGACCCTAAATTCCCCTCACTGATGAGTGTGAAACACTAACCGTTCCTGTAATGAATGTATCCATTGTGTACATTGTAAATCTTGCAATGTAGAAACATGTAGAGCACACCCACTGCCATGTTTTTTATAGACAGCACTGACATCTATTGGTCAATCTTACAATTTAGTTGCATTCATTTACAGAAAAGTCAAACTATACAATACACCTTTCAATAACTGTAATGAGACTAGTGAATTTACAATGCGGCAGAGGGGATGCTCTTTAACTTATAATAAAACTCACTAAGAGTATATAAAACCAAAGCCAAAAAAAGTTGTTCAGTACTTAATGTTAATTATTCCATGGCAAACAATTGTGAGAACACATACAGTACATTTGACATTTTCAGAGAAACAGCCATGCAGTACTTATTTCCGTGGCTCCATATTTAAGTATAATATCAGAAATAAAATATTATAAATAGAACGCTACTTTTATTTTAGTGTCCATGAGCCAAAACGAGGAAGCAAATTACAACTGACAATGAATCTATTAAGTTCAGCTGGCTACAATAACTTGAAAAACATGCAGGATCAACTCAGTAAAGACAGCAGGACAGGTAGAAGCACAAGTGAAAGGAGGTAAAGGAGAGGATTAACAAATGTGGGAAGAGCAGGTGGTTTGTTACATGAACGGTATGAGAAATTGACAGGAGCCCTTCAGGAAAAACTAGGTAAATAATTTTCAACACTGCGACACTGATGTTAAAGAGAACCCCATGCCCTCATCTTGGACCCTTAAATCATTAAATCCAACTCTATATATAGTTACATGGGGAAAAGCAGGAAGCCACTGAAAGTGTTGTATGTCTGACCATCATCATAAATCTGACAGTGGTCTCTAAGATTTAAATAAACCTCATCACCCTGCTCCAGTGAGAGATTAATGTCTCTGCTTATAGACATGTTGGATCCGTTAGGAAACTCCGACATTCCAAAAATTCGCTGCCCGTTCTTCATTAAATATACTTCAACTTTGTTTCCAAAGACAGAAGCCGACAAATGATAGACGCCTCTGACTGGTGCTCTGAAAATACCTGCAGATGAAAACAAACAGATTTAGAGAGCACTGTTATACTGAAGATGCCAATCAGTACCATTTTTGGGTTCAGGTGGATGTACCAGTGGCTGGACTGTAGGCATCTCCAACATTTGTTAAGACGTTGCTGAAGCTCAAGGTGACCTCTGTGTTGAAGGGTCCATAAGTTCCCAAAATTCCAGACCCAACTGAGAAAGCGACCTTTGGTGTGTCTAAGATCACAAAAACACAGAAATCTCTCAGATGTATACAAATAATTATAAATGTCCAGGCTCTGTTGCACAATCGTAACCAGGGACATGAAACAGGGCATGCCAATCATCTAGCAACGTATTTCATGCTGCACAAAGGGTGAAAAGGCACTGGATTACTTTTTGATAAGAGAATTATCCTAAACAGAACTGTTCTAGAGAATTCAGTTCTATTTCACCCAATGAACACTGACATGTAGCCAGGAATCAGGTTTACCCTGACATTTCTAGATACCCGACATTCAACAGGGGCACAAAAAAGTCAAGCCTGAAGGTATACAAAAGCCTTGACACTTGGTGGCATCTTTTTTATTTGATTAACTTTTATGTGGAAAAATTAGTGTCAAGAGTGCAATGTTTCGACTCACTTTCTAATTTGTGAACTTTGTCCCTCAGCGACTGACATTCAGCATGTAAAGAATTAATCTGATCACATAACGAAGTCACGTCATCGTGTGTCTCCTCCTTCTTGACCTCCGTGCCTTGGACTTGAACAGTCAGTATGTCTGCGTCTGATGCAGGACTTTGATGCATGTTCAGAACGGCTGCAGCAGCTAGCTCTGTAGCCGTGGTGATAAATTTTTCCTCAGGAACTTCGTGAAATCGTAGATATCGTTCCAGGCTGTTGATAGCCCGAGCTCGATCAGTGGTGGAGGTGAAACTGAATAAACTTGGCACGTAGTCAGGATGTAGGGGATCGTCACTCTTTTTTCCTGGAACAAACATAAAGTTTTACTAGTAATGTAATATTCATTTATTTACTGTACATATGGGTTCATTATTACTAACAAGATCTGATTGTGTACCGCTACCGTTACAGAGAATGCCATCGTGAGGTCAGTCGAACTGAGGAATTGTGGGACTTTAGGACACGGAGGCTACAGTAGAGACCGAGTAGTAAAAGTGCTGTTTATATCATTAGGCTATCAAAACAGTGGAACGGGGAACGCTTGCTGTATTATTGACTGCTGCATTAAAAGCTTTCTTCACAAGTTGCATAACAAATGATGGAAAACTACTTCAATTCTGAATCTCTTTATTTGTGTAACATAATATTGATTACTGTAATGCTGAAGTAAATATTTGTTCAGAGCAGAGTAAATACCTACAAGGAAAAGAAGTAAAGTGGCAGTGTAACCTTCATGTACGGAAAAGTGAGTAAGCAAGTAAAATACAAAAGTCTTGAGTCTAGGCCCACTGTATATGACAGGTGTGAGGATGGAATTATTACTATCAATGTTGTAGCCTACGCTGTAGTTGCAGGGTGCAATAGTTAGCTTGATAAACCCCTGTTGATCATGTTAATGTTAATGATGTAGCTGTTTAGTTTACAGTAACATAACATGACTTAACAACTTAAAACATGACTGATAGGAAAAACTATACTATTTGTGATGTGTCAGGATACGACACCTCCGGCCACTGACTAGATGGATACAGACTGAATGGACACTCATCAACCCCTATTTCATTCATTTTTTCTATATAATGGCGCTGAGTGTTGCTTGGCAACAACCTAATATAATGTTTTGCCCAAATGCCCATAGGACTTGGAATCCTAATAGCTCAGAATTAGTATGGACCTCTTAATTCATGCTATTAAACTGGCAAAGACCTTGGGAATTTAATTTTAGTGCTACTTAAATTAGAGAGGCTGTTTTCACCCAAAAAAGGGCGGGGCATTATGCATTACTCGTCCATTCTCTGTTCCCCAAATCAGGATAGCCTAGTAGGAGTGTGATTCAGCCACCTATACATATGCTAATAATAGAAACTATCTAAACATGCTTTGTGGATCAACACCTTATAGGGAAAACTGGGTTTGTCTCAGGTAGCCAACAATATCCAACCTAACCTTTCCCCATCCCTGTGGTTTGTACAACACAAGGCTCATCATCATGGGTGACTTTAATTAATGCTTACAAAAAGATTGACGGCATTTGGCAAACACCCTTATCCAGAGTGAAATTACGTTTATCTCATTTATACAACTGAGCAGTTGAGGGTTAAGGGCCTTGCTCAAGGGCCCAGCAATGGCATCTTAGTGCTGATGGGGCTTGAAAGCCTATCTTCTATTTAGTAACCCAACACCTTTACCACTGAGTCAACGCTGCCTCCTTTACACAGACTATAAATGAAAGATGCCAAATATTTAATTACGATACTGTATATAATTTAAGGCATTACTTTACCCAAAAATCCAACACACCTGACACAAAGTGGCAACCGCAAATCCATGTTTCATTGCCTGGATTCCAGTCGAATCGTCGAATTGCAGAGATCCACTTGTTTCGTTTTTCTTTCTCTTTTGGCAGTCTGTAAAAAGAAAGCTCCGAGTTCTTACTGAATCTGTTTTTACAATCAATCACACAACAGCTCTTTACCATTTTAGACGTGTTTGTGAACGCTAAGGCTGCCACTCAGTCGATCTTCCTGCCACTCACTGACTTCCGCCTATCGGGAAGTCACGTGCATAGAGACCAGATGCTGCTGTACTGTCCAATCAGACGGCACGCTTTAGGACGCATTGTGTGACGTGGACTGCGACGTGTTTCAAGTCAGCCAGTTCCGCCGCTGGATTTAGATAAAAAAAAAAACAAAAGGCGAGAAACTGAGCGACTTTCTGAGCACATACTGAACTCGTCACAGCTCTCCAGCTCAAGTGACAGCTGCTAACACACGCACGAGCGAGCAGGTTCGCTCCACTCATCATTTAATCTGTAGCGCGTTACTGCGTTGCACTTTCGACCAATCACAGATCACGTTTTGTCCCAAAGACCAATCACAGATCACCTCTTGTCCCAATGACCAATCACAGATCAGTACTGTTTGTCCCACCCTCTTAAAACTCTCCGCTTGTACTAAAAGCAAGTAACCGTTTCTTTCGTGATGATTCAAGAAGCGCCACTTAATCATTATTATAAATAAATTAACGATACGTTTGATTATTATTTTTGGGTGATGCTAAATTTCTAAACGCCCCTTATTGTCATCAACAACCCTGCATGTCAAAATAAGAGTTTTGCGCCGTTAAACTGCAGATTATTTATGATTATTATATTATATTATTATATATTATAGAATTAAAAAAAGTATTAAAAATTAATGCAATAGAAAAACTTGTCATGTATTTGTACTTTATTTTTCTAGCATTGTCTATAAAAAAGAACAGATCATAATATTTGTCATCTTTTTGTGTGGCATTATCATTTAAATTAGATAAGAAGTGCTCTGTCAGAAATTTGACTTATTGTACCACTTACTAAGTTTTTATACTTCTAAAATTACAATCTGATAAATCTCCATTTCATAAAATATGAATTTAATGAATATGTAAACTTCACCTAAATAGTCTTAACAGACCTATAAAACTTTTTTTTCTTTTTGCTTTAATTAGAATTACACATTGTACATTGTGTTAAAAGTTAAGATAAATGTTTGTATGTTCAATCGTTTTTTTAAGTATCAAATGTACAAATAAATGAGTCATTTCCTTTTTCTGTTTTGTTTTGGCTCTCCTCTGACTTTTTAAAAATTGTAAAGTTTTGCTCAAGGTGTTACATTACTTAGCCGCTAGATGGCAGTCAAAGCGCACAAATGAGCCTATCAGCTAAACTAGCATGCTGAACAGTGGTTTGCATCTAGGGACGTTTTCTGTCCGAAAAACTCAAATCAAGAGATGCATAGTTAAATTAGAATAAATTTCACTGTGCATACTGTACATTTGACATTTACACTCTATACAACAGGTAGTGTACAGCAAATATGTAGTGTACAGCAATACAAGGTTTTATTAGTTATATCTAACATCACAATTCTTTTTTCCTGTTATATGCAAAGACAAAGACAAACAAAGTGAGACATATTAGTCACTTGTGCTTGCACACAGTGAAATGCAACCTCCGCATTTAACCCATCCGTGCAGTG
>JANCOA010000009.1:9987211-9998015 GCA_024363135.1 Leptodoras oyakawai | reverse complement strand
GCGCTCAGAGTTGCCGGCTGGGCACCGGCTCCCCCGTGACCCCGTAACTGGGAATAAGCGGTACAGATAATGACTGAATGAATATGTGTGTGCTGCAGCACACCCTACTGACAAAATTTGGTGTGCATCTAAGGAATGAGGTAATGATGCAGGGTGTGAAATTTCAAACTTGTAGCCTAAGCAGTTCTTGAGATAATGAAATGTGTATAATCCCCATGGACAGAGTTCCATGAAATTTGGTGTGTATTTAAAAGAAGGTAGTGGGTATGCAGGCTGATAAATGTTGTGAAGTTTGAGCCTTTACATAACAAGATATTGGCTGGGACACAAACCTTTATAAATATTCATATATATTCCATATCAGACATCAACAACAAGCTCCATGTGGCTTAATGAAGTCTAAATATATGATATTGTTAACAAAAAAGAAGTAAATATTGAAATGTTGGAAAAAAATCTATATGACCATCAGTGCTACCTGCTGTAGTTAGAATAAGTTATTTAAAAAGAGAGCAAGATATTTTGTTTTTAGATGCAATAAGAAAAGAGTGACATCCCTAAACATCATTTGACTTTCTGTTTCTCTTTGTTGTTGGTACTTTTTACACAGCCCCTTACCACTCACCCATTCTTGCTCTCCCTCTCTTGTTCTCTCTCTCTCTCTCTCTCTCTCTCTCTCTCTCACACACATTCTCTTTCTCTCTTTTGCGCTGCTTCTCTCTCTGCCTCTTCATGCCCTCTTTCCTACACAGATACACATCCAGTGCTGGGTCAGTGGCTTCCTAATTTCAGCTGAAAATATGGAATGAGGGAGGGCAAGCAGGAGGGAAAAAATCTACTGGAAAAGAGAAATACAGAGACAGAGAGATGGATTGTGTGAGAGAAAGAGTGTGAGAGAGAGAGAGTGAGAGAGAGAGAGAGAGAGAGAGAGAGAGCGCAAGGCAGAGTATGCGGATCAATATCTCTTGCTGCTTCAGCATGTAAAGGAGAGAGAGGATCAAAACAAACCAAGAGAAGAAGGAGGAGGAGAAGAGGGGGAAGAGAGAACAGAGTCAGCCTTTTTGAGCATGGATGCTGCTTCTCTCGCTCCTTATGACCAAAGCACGCATGAGACGAGACGCTGTAATCATGTGAGATCCCTGGCTCTGTTATTCTCTGGAATGGATCCTGAGATCCATGGCATGAGGAAGAGGATGCGTCTCTCCATGCTCAAGGCAGGTATGTTCTGGAAAGATGCCTAATCTGAGATGGTGCAAAGTTTCAGTGTTCGGCTGACATATCGCATATAGATCATGTGATCGTATTAAAGCAGTGCAGCTAATTAGCCCCAAGCTGGGTGGACTTTTGGTCTGGACCTGTATTTTCTGAGATTTTTCTGAGATGACAGGTCGACTTGACATGCATGACATCAGGAGATGGAGAGCAGCACCACGGGGACAGGGGTGTTTTACACAGAGACGTTGGATGCAGGATGGAATAAAGTGAGGGAAGGTGGGGGCAGGGTTGAGGATGTGGATGAGGAAGAGTGGTTGCTTGAGTTACTGCACAAAGTGAGCAAATGTGAAAAGGCATATAATGTCCCGCTGCAGCTATGAGGTATGATATATGGCTTAAGAGCAGCTCAAACCCCCCCCCCCACACCAGGTACCAGGTCTCTGCTGCAAGTTATGCGTCAGTAAATTTCTCAAGCATCAGTAAATTTCACTGTTGTTCCCTGATTCCTCTCCATTTATCCATTTATTAGGCTTTAATGAAGTCATTAGCATTAATGCATAAATTACCCACCTGCTTAAGGTGAGCTAAATTAAGGAGAGGACAGCAGGCAGTCGGGCACAATGCCAGAGAGCACCAAGCAGACACACACGCATGCACACACACATGCGCACACACACACACATGCACACACACACACACACACACACACACGCACACACACACACACACACACTTTGTCTTGCTGTACTTGTCAGGACTCAATTGACATAATTATGGCTAATTAATGCTACGCCCAATCCAACCTTTACCTCAGCAATGAAAAGACAACTTTTGGGCTTATTTATTTATTTATTTATTTTTGTTAAAAACTACAACAAAAACCCACTTTGCTTATGTGGACCAGCAAAATGTCCCCACAAGATAAAAATATCAGATATTCCTATCCTTGTGTTTAATTTTGGTCACCCCCCCCCCCCCCCCCCACACACACACACACACATTTACCTGTCAGCATCACTAAACCTGAGCTACGAAACACATGGCGATCACAGAGTTCACCACCCTTGCATTTTCTCTCATCCGTCACCTTTACAGGCAAAACCAATGGACTGAGTGGTCTTCGGGTCATAGGCTCTGAAGAAGGAGATAAAGTAGCAGCTGAAGCTTGTTTTATTTCACTTGATTTATGAAGAACTATTTCTCTAAAGTTCAGTATCACATTGCACATACCTAGTATGTTTTTTGTTTTCCCTAAAGTATAAATGTGAAAAGTGAATTTAATCATACCATCAGAAACGCCCTGTTGGTTTTTAAGGTATGTATAGCTTAAACATTAGTTTTCAGTCTTTTAATCTACAAAAGATCTCAGAATCACCTTGCACATTTACCGAGACCAGTGTTGACTGATATACAGTGATTTGGTGGTTATGCTATGGTGATTTTTCATCCTGCAAAGCAAGCTCACTGATCAGCATTCATAGAGTTCCACGCATCACAAGCCAAGCGGTTCATTCACACGCCGGACAAATGTGTTTCCCGAAAACAAGCACACTCATCAAAATCACTTGGCACATTCACCTAGGCCGGTATAGACTGATACAGGCTCATCTGATTATTACGCTCTGGCAATTTTTCATTCTGGAAAGCAAGCTTGCTGATCAGTATTCACACAAACGCTTATCTGCAGCACCAAGCCAAGCTGTTCATTTGTGTGCAAGGGAACAAGGGCACAAAACAAGTGCCCTTGTCACTTTATCTGCCCTTGAGTGTTACAAAGTCGGACATTGCCTCTCATTGTAACTTTGTCCTTTTTCCTCAGATGTACCAACAGGGCCGACTGGCATGATTTCTGCGCTGGAGTCCTGCTGAGCTGGTTGCCGTGGTGATGGGAAGACGGGCAGCTGATCTGGCCACTCCGGTGCCGGTGTCTGAAGTGCCAGCTTTGGTGGGAGTTCGTGACTGGAGGACAGCCAATGGAGAGGCAGGGCTTACCTGTGTTCACCAGTGTAATGTTGGGGTACAAACATCACCAGCCAAACGGAGCTGCCAAGAGAGCCGTTCTGTCATCCACTCAGAAAAGACGACAACCGAGCTGCCCAATGGGCACAT
Organism: Leptodoras oyakawai; assembly: GCA_024363135.1. NCBI lineage: Eukaryota > Metazoa > Chordata > Actinopteri > Siluriformes > Doradidae > Leptodoras > Leptodoras oyakawai. The sequence continues at coordinate 9,994,691 of JANCOA010000009.1, read as the reverse complement.
CCGTGTTGAAGTGGAGGGCAGAAAAGGACAAAAAAGGAGTGCTTTCTTTAAACACCGAAGCCTTGAGAATAAGGTAAAGAAAGGTGTGACATTCCAAGGTGTGGATGATAATGATGATGATGATGATGATGATGATGATGCATGTAAAGGCAATAAAGCTAAAATGCACTGTGACATTAAGACAATCGAAACCAACACCCACCGGGCCAATGGACATGTTAAAGGAAACAAGGAATGCCGCTTCACCAATGGCAGCGTGGTCGACTCAGCGGTGATGGGCGGGATCAGCAGTGACATTACTGAATGGGAGTCATCAACTTCACGGCTTAAATCTACAGTACTCTCTGGGAAGAGGAAGGTTCCTCCATGTTCACCTCCACACAGATTCCCACTGAGAATCTGCAACAAATGTGGAGGGAGACAGAATCCAGTGGCTGCGGTTCTCTTCACCACCACCAAGGACGCCAATTCACCCTGTTCTGCTGGCTCAGATAGTCTCAGATCTAGCCCTGCAACTCGACTGGCCTCAGGAAAAGAAACAGGAGCCTCAATTTCTTCTCCAAACATCGAGACTGAGAAATATGTGATGCACATGAACAGAGGGCCTGCAGTGACATGGCCTCCTCCTAACCCAAATAGCAACCAACTATTATCATCCACACAGGAAAGAGACGCATTAAAACTCTCCAAACACCGATCAAGCTGGAGATATACTGACCATGGCCTTCCACACACAGACAGGGACACTTCACTTAGTCACATGTCATCTGCATATACACACACAAGTGCAGGGAGTGAAATTCAGGAGACAGACATGCACACACACTCAGACCTCTGCTCTCATAAGCCAGCATCACTGTCACAAACACTCCACGTCTCCAAACCCATCGCCCTGAAAGACACAGACTCCACACCAAAGATAAAACCACACACACAGAGCAACATCCTGACACAAACCTCAAATGTTACTCTGTCAAACCATTCTAACATCCATCCAAAGTCTTCAGCATCTGTCCATTCACCTATAATCACTAAAGATAAAAGCTTAGGACAAAGCGCCAAACCTTTTGGCACTTCACACCCTAGCAGAGATGCCCAAGTCTCAAATGGATTAGAGAATGTGCAAAACACACACTTGAGGCCTTCAAGCTGCTTGCATGCAAATCCAAGCTCTAAACCTCAGAGCACATCACAAATCCGTTCCAGTCAGTATCCTAAAGCCACATCCACCGCAGACCGCACCAAACATCAACCGACACAAACGCACTCTCTGACCACCGAAACAACCTCAGCCATGTCGCTTTGCACAGCCTTGTACTCTAGACCTTCCATACCACTTCACTGCCCTCTTCCACATACAGATGCAAAACCATATAGCATATCAAAGAACCAACCATCTAACTCTTTCCACACCTCAAACATGAATACTAGCACCCCACTTAACCCATGTCCTGTCACTAGTCTTTTATCCCAGTCCAACACAGTTACAATCTCTCAAGCATATATGGAAATGCATTCGTACGGTACAGACGACCCTAAGACAGACACACAGAGTCGGTCTCTTGCACAAGTAAATGCTTATGTTAATTCTGTGCCAGAGAAAATGGAGGACAAAGTTTGCAAACCAGCAACACATTTGGGCTTTGCTAAATCTCCTTGTAAGGTAGCAACAAAGACTGTGACAGCTACAAAAATAGGTTGTGAATTTGTCACAGATACAGACAGTGGGAGCCATGTGCAAACTAACTGTGAACTCCTTGCAACTTCAAAATTACAAACAGTACACCAGCAAACCACAACCCAGCATCCTGCCAGTCCTGCAGCCCCCATTACACCTTATGAACCCAACAACTTGGGTTCACTCCCATGCCAACCTCCAAGACCTTTTCACCCACACCCACTGCATCCCGCAATTAAATTATTAATCGAGGTCACCGGAAACAAAAGGACAAATATAGATTCAAAGGCAAATCCACTTCTGCTCTCATCCTCTATGACTTCAGACCACATCCAAAACATGAAACTACATCAAGAGTTAGAGACTTCGTCAAAGACAAGCATGGTTTTACCTGTGAGCGGACCTGTCTCAAATGGCAATTATGCCCTCACACACTACCACCCTCCCTCTTTGGTTCTGCTGTCAAGCAGTTCCCCAGGGAGCAACAGGAGCCAGAACCATCAGAAGAGTCTAGAGAGAGTGGAGGCCAATCTGCATGCCAACCAGGAGAGAGTCACGACCCTACTCAACATCATCCAAGACCTGGAGATGAGCCATGCACTCAGCAAAGGGTGAGAGAAAAAGATTATTATGGCGGGTAGTGAAAGAGTCGATGTGTTTGAACATAATATGAAGAATTGCTAGTCAAGTCATTTTTTTCTGCAATGTAGTGCACTGTATGATAAAGTTCAGCATTTTCCAACTGTCTCCTGAGAGCAATTAGGAAAAAGATTCAAACGCTGAAAAAAATGCACCATTCTTTGCTTCATTTTTCTCCACTCCATTTCCTGTTGCTTGTCCCCACAGACGCCGATGTTTCAGAACGGGCCAGGATTTAAGCAATTGCTCCACCTGCCAGGAGACAGCATGCATCATTTACAGGTGAGTGAGAGCTCCAAAGCTGACACAGTTTCCCTGAGGGCAAGCATTTGGCACCTGAACCTGCAAATCCACGCAAACTTATAATACAACAAATATGCTCGCCCACTCAACTATTTTTTACCAGCAGGGGTCCTGTGCTGGTGCCAGAGTCAGTCTTGGTTCTGGGCCAGAAGCACCAGCGAGACATTTTACAAAGTATCCAGCATTTCAGCTGGTTTGAGAGCTGAGTTATTGCATAAGCTGATGTTATCATTAATCAATTCCTTTTGATCTCAACTGTTAAGCAGGTGTTTGTTGAAAAAAGAAATATACAAGCATTGAGTAGAACAGAAAATGTGAACAGAATTTAGGAAATGTCACTTTCTAGACCATGAAGTGAGAGTTAACATGATGTCTTAGCATCTGCCCGACAAGATGATGTTGTGGTAAACAAGCAATGGGTAGACTGGCTTGTTGGAGACAGTTCTTACCTGAAGCCAGAGTCTAGTCTACTGCTCAACAACTACCTTAGGACTGAATATGAGAGCTGTGGGTCTTTAGTGCCTAATATGTCCACCTCTCTTGCCTCGTCTGTACACTCTGCTAAAAACAGATCTGCTTCAAATTTCAGGCTCATACTGGCACCAACTTTATGATGCTAGCCATCTTGTAGACCAATAACTAGCCGAGCTGCATCTCTGCCGCAATTCAGAATAGCTGAGTTGTGTTGCCACACTGCATTCTGGGACCTTTAGTCCAACATTTAGTCTCATGACTGAACAAATATTTCAACATTCCTTTCTTTAATGAATTTCCTATGGCCCTGATTTCAATGAAAGATCCTTTTCTTTCTGTTTTTCTCGGTCAGCGTGGAGTATGACTTCCGGCAGCAGGAACGGCGCTTCAGGGATGTGTTAGAGTCTCTGGACTCCCCAGTGAGAGAGATCTGGGAGGGGGTTAACATGGACATGCTCTCCTTTTTCACCTTGCTAAAACAGAACCAGGCACCGTCTCAGACCAGCAATCACACCGAGCCAGGAAGCAAGAGTAAAGTCAAGAAAAAGAAATTCTGCAGGAAGATTTTGAGCTGGCTACCTCGAAAGGCCCAAAGGAAATAGCTCAGTGATGCCATGGTTCTTCTTCTTTATTTTATTTTATGGAAGACTCTGCTATGAAATGGATTAATAGCAGTATCCATTTGAATGAGTCTGGTAGATCCAGAAAAAAAAAACAGACCATGATTTTTGGTAACTTTGGAACTTCTGAATTAAAAGTGCATGATCTCCCATGCCAAATCTGTTAACTCCATACCTTCCCATCCTGATCCCTAACTTGCTTCAGTAGTGACATCATGTAGGGAACATAGAACTTAGAAGTAAAGACTATTCATGCTCATTTATTAACATAAGAATTAGATGAATATTAATATAACACCATCTTTGGGATTGGTTTTGGGGTGTTCTGGGATCAGCTATGGCAACCGAATGTGGCGTAGTGACCCTGTGACCCTGATGTTTAGCACTTGCATCTTATTTCAGAACTTCAGAACAATAAACCAGAGATACAAAAGACTCAAAAATACATCCTGGTTATTTTTGGGTCTTGTTGTGGGTCTTGACGCAACATACCTTGCATAAATGCCATTATAGACAGCATACAGGTCTATAGACAGCTTCAGTCTATCCAATCGTATGTGCCTTTACAAAGGTACACATATAGGGCTCATATTTACCTGTGATTTATAAATTTGCAAATTTGCCAATATAAATTTTACCAAAAGAAAAATACAAAAAGGCTGAATGGATGTAACAAATATTAGTCTTGTATGCTTGGCTGAAGAGGAAAAGTTCAGGGTCAAGGTTACTTTCACAGAACTCCTTCTCTAATAAATATCTGCACTGCCTTTGCATAATGGCATAAAAAATATACTCGCTCAACATACTCGCGAACTGGCCAGATATATTAGCACATCAGGACATTCTGACATTACAGGGTATAGTATTTAACTATATTTTGTAAAACAGAGTTGAAAAATAGAGCTGCTGTCCAATGGCCAGGTTTCTGTTATATGTTTATAACAAAGGTTCTCAGTATAACAAGTTCTCAGTTTGAAATCTGCCAGTTGGTGACTCCTGTGTCTTATACAGGCAGATACATAATGAACGTATATTCTGGCAGGTAAAATGTTCCTGCTACTAGCCAATGGTGTTTAGTTACCTGTCTAGCAAGTGTTAACAATTCTAATGTATTATCTCTTGATTGGCAAGTCTGAGTATTACATTTATCTGAACCCATCCCTAAATGGTACAAACCTCATGAATGTTCTAAAAATGCATTAAAAACTGTACTTTGTTAATTCACATGAAGCTTTATTTAACAGACAAAAGAACTAGGAAAAGATTTTCAGTGTTTTAAATGACAAACCTATTTGTTAAATATAAACATAATTTAGAAATTGAAGCTTCCAATGCACTTAATGCACTGGGACAGAAGCATGTTGTCGCTGGGTCGCGTCACCTTTTCTATTCATTTATACCTTTTAATTGTTTGGGAATTGAAGATTCAGTTTTGCAAGTGGAACTTCTCCCCGTTCGTGCTGTGTACATTGGGGCAGTGTAGCTCAGTGGATAAGAAGTTGGACTACAGACCCAAAGGTCGTGAGTTTGAATCCTACCACAGCCCTGAGCAAGGCCCTTAACCCTCAACTGCTCAGTTGTGTAAAATAAGACGTAAGTTGCTCTGGATAAGGGCGTCTGCCAAATGCCATAAATGTACAAGACTGGAGCTGCTGAACAGTTGGTGGTCTCTGTTGTCATGATGCTCCGTACATTTTTAGTAGGAGACAGATCTGGACTGCAGGCAGGCCTGTCGAGCCACGCTGTTGTACCTGGTGCAGAATGAGGCCTGGCGTTGTCCTGCTGAAACACACATGGAGTTCCTGGGGAAAGACGTCATCATGACGGCAGCATGTGTTTCTCCAGAATCCCAGTATAATCCTCCACATCAATGGTCGCTTCACATGTTTATGCAGATCCCCCATGCCATGGGCACTGATGCTCCCCCAGGCCGTCACAGATGCTGGTTTTTACACTTCCTTGGTAACAGTCTGGATGCTCTTTTTCATCATTTGGCACGTAGAATCTGATGTCCACTTTTCCCAAAAACAAGCTAAAACGTGGACTCATCTGACCACAGATCACATTTCCACTGTCTTTCTGTCCATCTCAGATGACTTCGGGCCCAGAGAACCCGCCAGCATTTCTGAGTAAAATTAATATAAGGCTTCTTCTTTGCATAATACAGTTTCAGGTTACATTTCTTGATGCAGCGTTGGACTGTGTTTCCAAAATCCTGTCAAGCCTAACTCTATTAGTCAAGACATTAGAAATTACTTTGTACCACATTGCATCAGATTTTCTATAACAGCAGCTCTGACAGACGTGCAGCTGCAAATACAGATTTTATATGAACATGCTTGTTCTAAAAATGTATTGTGTCTATAGTAACAGCTTATTTACAGAGAAATGTACAGTGAACACTCAGTTAATGTTAATGATCCCATCAGTTGTTGACAGGACACTTATTATTCACTGTACCTATAATAACATATCACGATGGAGAGGCAAAGGCAGATGCAAGCACAGTTTAACAGTTTTATTAAAACGCAAAAGAATCAGCAGGCGCAGGCAAAATCAAAGGCAGGCAGAAGGTCAGGCAATCAGCAAACGACAGTAGCAGGGATATTCAAAAGGGTCATGGGTCAAAACAAGGATCACAATACACAATAATCAGGTGAATGAGACTCTGAACATTATGTCGCAAAGATTCAGTGTAAACAGTTTGTTTGAGTTTTGTGAATGCAATGCAGGTGAGGGTACTCTGGTGAGCAGGAACCAGGAAGTGCACTCATGGCAGCCATGTTAGGTGGCTGCAAAGCATGAATGACATAAAGCATGAATGGATAAACAGTACAAGGTGTTGTTATTTATTAGATTCACACTGTACTGTTATGGGAAAATAAACAGTCAGGGATTGTATTAATTGCAACATTAACAAGCGATTTCTCTTCAATTGAATTACAACTGAAAAACAAAATGCTTTGGGTTGTTGTTGTGCTGAAAAGTGAAAATCCTCTTAAAGCATTTTAAAGAGCATGTTTGAGACAATGTGTGAGGGCAGTTCTAGACTTAGAGAACATTATGATTCACAGCCGTGCTTCAAAGGCACCTCAGCCACTATTCAAAATTACAGAACTTTTAGAGTGCGTGTTCATACCAGGAGGAGGTTGCCAAGCAGGTGTCTGAGTCTCCTTTTGTTGCTCTTCAAGTGCACGAGACAATGGACATGGCCTGCAAATCACAGCTGGTAACTGGGCTGCTCTACAGGAGCGGAACAACAGTGAAAGAGAGGTTTTTGAGATTCAGTGAGATGAAGGAAAAACAGCGCCTGGTCTTGATAATGCTATAAAAGATGCCCTTGGGTCATTAGTCCTTATGGATAAGCTGTTTTATGTAAAATAATTTTCTATCTGTCTTGCTAGTGTCATCAATTCTATTCCACTTTTTAATAAATTAAAAATAGCCAAAATGAAATGAGAAGCCATTCCTTTTTCAAGCGTTTATTTATGCAGGTATTCCGCTTTCCTCTCCCAGACCAAAGCCATGCAATTTATGTGATCTGGACATACAAAATTTCCCCATTACTGTGTTCGAAAGGCGAACTTGCGTATGTACTGATGAACGGCTTGTGTATCGACGTAACTTTTTATTTGTCATTCAAATAGCTGTTGATGCTGAAATGATGTTAAAAACCGATAAACAAACAACAAACAATCATGCAGAACACACACACGGAGACCGTCTGCAGAAATTCTGAATTACAGTCAAAATCAGAGGTATATAT
>JANCOA010000009.1:9731594-9745980 GCA_024363135.1 Leptodoras oyakawai | reverse complement strand
AGAGATAACTAGAAATGAAATACAATTTTTACAAAGTGGTACGGCAAAGAGAGAGTAGTGCAATCAGAAACAGAATACATGTCGTTAAAACTAGATATGTCAGTATTATGAGATCTTATGTCGTGAAAACAACATGCAACATCATGACATGATTTCTGCGGAAGCTGCTGATTAATACAGACGGCGTACGGTTTCAGTTTATCATCGGTTTAGAGTCCACACGCCATGAAAAGTTAGGCCCGGGATTCCTGTGCAACCTGCGACGAAGGTGATTTCAGCGTCTCAGCTCGACTCCCCGTGGATCTAAACTCTTTAATAAACGTCTGACCGTGTTTTGTGTCACAGCGTACCCAGCTTGTAGACATTTGAGATGTAATTTGTAACCATGAAGCTTCCCGTGCCGTTCTAGCTGCTCGGTTAAGAATAAAGCAATGTCTAAGAGGTCCGATCGATCTTTACGTCTGTATAAACGCTGCGATGTCAGAATTCTTCTCAGTGTTCGAACACTTACAGTGACGCCACCTATTCCGCCCAGTGATACTAATATTTCATTGTGATTAAAGGCAAGGATAAAGTAAAATTTGATTAATTCAGTGAACTGAGACATCGAGTCGAGTCAGACGCTCTGGGTATTTGGTAGCCCACAGTTATGACAATAAGACCGTTAATAATGGTGAGATATTGTATGTCGTAATTAAACGACATAAGATCTAATAATACACTTGGCAGTAATACGCTTCTGTATGTTACAGACACTAAAACAATAAAACATGTAAATAGATTTCAGGCGATTATATTGTAGAATTTATTATTTTAACGTTGTTTGATGGCTTATCCTGTACTAGCCTTGCTGTCTATACGGTGCAGGCCCCGCCCCCTGTGGGCGTGTCTTACTCTGCAGAATAAAACCTGTACTTGTAATTTGTAGACTGAATTTTTCTCTTGTATTTTTTAATTTAAGACATTTAACTTGCATACCAAAATGTGCGCTTGTAGATTATAAGAGAATAAATCTGAACCTGGAAGTGGGTGGAGCTTGTGTGAGTAAATTAGATTAAGATGTCAGACGCGTTGAACCCGTGACTTTTTTACGTGAAGCCGATTGCCGCACTCGAGCGCCCTTATGTTGAGAAAAATGTCTTTGAAACGATAAACGATCTTTTATTATGGTTTATCATTGTTCCTCTGTTGTGCAGCTGGTATACATACCGCTCGATTAAAGAACATGATCTTAAACTGCTCTTATTTAATACAGGATCAGATCGAACCACCTGGGCGGGGTCCAGGGAGAAAGTCTGATAAATAATCTAAAAGTTTAAGTATTAATCTTGGTATTCTGCAGCTGTTTATTATGGTTAAGGCTGACTGAATTATAGCCAAAGCGACGGATGTCAGAAATAAACCTCCCACACTGAACGTTGATGTTCTCCCCCCCGTGCTGGGCTGTGAATGGTCAGGTCCAGCACCTGTAAGATTTAATAACCAGCTCTTAGCGATGACTGTATTTTCCCTGACAATGACAAACCCGGTAATGTTTTCTCCACCCTGACAGATGTAAACAGTGGGTGGGGAACTGTCGCAGACTGGACCTGCAGAATAAAACACCCGAGTACTTGCACAGAAACTTTAAACTGTGCTCCAGACACTTTGAGGAGTCTCTGATACAAAAGGAAGTAAGTCTGTGTGTGACGTTCTGTCTTTTTTTTTTTTTTTTTTTTTTAACCATTCTAGGTTTGCATTACATTAAAATAACCAATCGGTCATTCCCAAAAAGATTGTTTTCTATTCTGTCTGTTTTCCAGAGTGAACTCAAGACGGTTTTAAAGGACGGCGCCGTCCCGACCATATTTGACTTCATGACCAAGAAGGGCAGTGCACAGAACAGCAACAGGAAAAGAAAGACACCAGCTGTATGTTCTTAACAGAACGGGGTTTCTCCCTTTTATTTATTTATTCATTTATTTATTCTGTCATTCGGGACGTAGTGCCGTTAAACCGCTTGGCTGTGCAGCCATCACATAAAACAAGGATTTCTTATCATTTATTGAATTTTTAGAAGCAGGTCATCTGTCATTCGGACGCATGCAAAATGCAGGATCTTCACGTTCCGGTGTAGACGAAGAACACCAGAACCATTCTAGCAGAACGTTATCTGTGCAGATAGTTTGTACAAACATCTGCACTTAAGAAACCTGCTGACTGTGAACACCTGAAACACCGGGCGGTAGCTGCTTTATTGAATGACAGACAGATCAAATATCTGTTGTCCAGTGAAAGGTTTTATTGCCTATTTATTTTTACTTTCATTTGTTTTTATTTAATTAATTTAAATATTTTTATTTACCTTATTTATTTATATTCTTATCCATCTTTTTCCCATTTATTTTAATAAAATTATTTTTTTTTTACTTTTTACCTATTTATTTATTCTAATCTTGTTCTTATTTAGTTCTATTTTTCCCCCTGTTTATTTACTTATTTATGTAACTTTTATTCTTATTTATTTCCCCTATTTATTTATTGAAACATATTTATCTCTCTATCTGTCTGTCTAAGCCCAGACTTGCTAACTTTTAGAAAGCCTTTATTGACCCCGAGACCTTGGCTTACAACACTGCCGACTGCTGATTGGTTACGTCTATTTCTTTAGACCCGACACGCACACACACACACACACACACACACACTTTTTAAAGCACTGCCATGTTCAGGTTGTGTTGATCCTTTTTTGGGCCGGTTCTTGTTTTCTTGATTGATTTAAGACGACCCATGATGATGGCAGCACATTTAGTGAATTCTTTCTTTTCTTTCTCCGACTGTCTTTTCAGACCACAGCCGATCCTGTGGAAGCAAAAAAGACGAAAGGTGCGTAACTTACTGATATAAACACGCTGAGATGTGTTTTCCACATTACAGAAGATTAAACAGGGTTTATAATGTTTTTTCTCCTCTTAAAGATGAGTCCCCGGTGGTGGCGGTGCAGCAGAGTGTGCAAGAAGACACACAAGAGGACGTTGTAGCAGAGGAACCTGCGCCGGTCAGGCCGGAGAAGGAGGACCCTGCTACATCCAAAGCCAAGGAAGTCCTGAAGATCCACTTTAAGGAGACGTTGGCCTTCACAGGCTTCAGCATCAACAATGTCCCCGTCGGTGCTACAAAGTCGATGGGGGGCGGAGCCGTCGTACCGCTCACGGTCAACCCTGTCTGTTCGGAAAAGATCGACCCAAAAGAAGTGCTGAGACTCGGAGAGGATGTGATGCGCGAGGAGATCCGCAATGCTCTGCGCATGGCTCGCTTTTTCTCCATTCTTCTCCAGGACAAGACGAGTATCGAGGGCAAAGATCAGATCCCCGTGTTCATCCGCTCTGTCAGTAACGACGGGTTTCCCCAGAAGCACCTGCTGGGGTTCCTGCCCTGCGATGTAGATTCGGACAACCTGTACCTCATGCTCATGTCGGAGATCCGCAACAAGTGGGGACTCCGAATGGAGCACTGCCGAGGGCTCACCTACCTGACGACGGGCAGCTTGTGCCACAAGCTGAAAGAGTTCTCCAGCCGGATGCTCCGGGATTTCCCGCAGGTCGTCCTTGCGCCCAGCGACCCCTATGCTTTCAACATGTGGTTGATCCGCTCCTTGCCTGTCCTTTCTGTACAGGATGTGGTCGACACCGTAGAGGAGGTGGCCACCGTCCTGAGGCAGTCCGAGACGCTTATGAAAAAACTGCTCACTAAGATTACCGCGGCGTACAGTCACATCAAAGGTGAGGTGGATCGCGTCAAGGAGTCTTGCCAGAACAAATGGGAATACGGCACGGACGCCTTCCAGACGATGCTGGACATCCTGGAGCCTCTGCTGAACAGCATCGGAGAGATGTGCACCAGCGCACTGTCGGAGGTGGACGCCACCGTCGTGGAACAGCTGCTCAAGCTCAAGGAGAAGCTCAAGAACTTCAACTTCATCATCACCCTGGTGATCCTGAAGAACACACTGTGCTGTGTCAGCATCCTGAACCCGAGCCTGAGGGGGATCATCAGCATCAGCAGCACCTTGCAATACACTATTTCCAATGCCTTAAAGCTGCTTAACAAGCACCTGCAGGAAATCCCTATATTCCACAGGAAGTGGTTCTCCGATGCCGTGGGCAGGGCCAAAAAGCTGGGCGTGCCGGTCACTCTGCCGGAGGACACGGCTGCAAACGGCGACTCCGACGGCAAAACGCCGTCCTCGCCGGAGGACTACTACCGGGAAACACTAAGCAAAATGGTCCTGCAGTACCTCATCGACGAGGTGAAGAGAGTCCTCGGCATCGAGATGGTCCGAATCCTGAGGTGGCTGTCGTTGGTGCCGTCGTACATGGCTGACCACAATTTCAGCATCCGCAAAGACAAGGTCGCAGACGCGAACCTGAACAACCTGGCTCGTCCGGACTCCTTTTACGACGAGCTCGGCTGCTGGGAAGTCAAGTGGAGGCACGCGAGCAAGCGCAGGATCCTGCCCACCGGCGTCTTCGCCACCTTAAAGATCCCTGATATTGGATTTTATCCCAATGTGCAGAGCCTGCTGAGAGTCCTGGGTTCGATCCCTTGCATAAACGCTGACGCAGACGTGTACGTGCAGTACGACATGGTGCTGGACAGGTATCGCTCCTACCTCAAGGTGATGCCGCCAGAGAAAAGACTGTGTAACATGGCGTTCATTTACGTCAATCAGGACGTGCACTTCAACATCGACGACATGGTGCAGTCCTACGTGGAAAGCCATCCGGACATACTGCAGCTACTTTGTAAGGTAAACAGCTTACGATATGATATTTATTATATTATATATTACTGATGGTGAATGGAAGTCAATTTCAGAATTATTGGCGCCCTTCATGAAAGTGACTAGCGCTTACAATGAGTGATATTTAGAAATCTATTGTGTTTTCAGTTTGGATGCTAGTTTCTTATCATGGGGTGCTAATAATTATGGACTTTTCATCTAGTGATAACTTCAGATCTCCATGATTAATACTCCAGGTGTCATTTTTTTTGTGTGTTCTCAGGATGATTTAATGGAAGTTCAAACTTCAGGTAAAAAACATCTAATACTTAAAGTCTGTTATAATTTGAAAGTGATTAATTCATATTGATGATTGTAGGCGGTGCAGGATCATTCCTTGTTTTCGTGTTTTCCAGCAAACGACAATAATACAAACGACGCCTCAAAGGAAGATCTGGAGGAGCCGAGAGAAATCATTTTGGACATGGAGTTGGAGAGGCCAAAACCGGCGGAGTGTTCGGGGACCGATAAAGAGGCGTTAAAATCGGCACTGAAAGTGGCGCTGACTGCTGCATGCAACAGCCAGAGCAGGGAGTTTCAGGGAGGCCCTGAGGGCGAGGTAGAATACGTGACCAAATCTGAAATGAACGAAGTTCTGAAAGTGTGTGCGGACGTCGTGCGAGATGGGATTCTTTCCGAAGCGGCGAATTCTTTCTTCTCTCTGTTCATCGATCGAGTGGTGAGGTTTGGCGAAACGGACTTCCTCCCGCTGTTTCTCAGGTTCGTGGACAGCTTTGATGTCATGCGCTTGGAACTGATGGGGTTCGTGGAAGCGAACCTCGACACAGAGGCGACCTGTGAGCGCCTTTTTGACATCGTCACCAAAGACTGGCGTCTCGATTTCAAATACTGCAGAGGCCAGGCTTACTTGGGTTCAGGGGAAATCTCGTACAAGCTCAAGGCGTTTGCGTGCAAAGTGCAGGAGAAGTATCCTCTTGCGATATGCACTCACTGTTCCTGTTACTCTTTTAACACGTGGTGGTCGAGGTCGGTCCCGGTGCCCTCCGTTGGCAGAGCTCTAGATATACTAGAGAAGGTAGTCTCATTTTTCAGCAGCTCGTCTGAACTTGAAAAACAGCTGGACCAGGTCATAGCTGTTGGGCTGCGCGAGAGCTACGAGAAGATGCACGAGTTTCAAGGAAACTTCTGTTCTTCCTGGCAAGAGAAGCATGACTCCTATGATGTCTTCTCTCAGATACTGGAACCTCTAGTCGATTGTCTGGAGAGGTTCCATAATAGCACTCCGCCGATGTGGAGTTTAGCAGTGATCAACCAAGCGAAAAAACTCCTGCAACTCATCCGAGACTTTGACTTCATAGTGGCGATAGTGGCTCTAAAGAACATCTCGTCTTTCACCAAAGAACTGAGCGCAGGTCTGCAGAAAGATCATTTCAACTCTGCATCGCAGCTCTGCCAGATCAGCGGCATTGTAGCCACGCTCAACCGACTCAAGACCAACATAAAGGTCTTTCACCAAAACTGGTTTGATGAAGCGTGTGCCGTTGCCCAAACCTTAGGCGTGCAGGTTAAAGTGCCTGAGAGCGTACCGTGTCCCAGGGACAGTCTGCTAAAACCCGGTGGATACTATAAAGACGCCATCAGCGTCCCTTTAGTCGACCACATAATCAACTCGGTCAAGGACCATTTCTCTGATGACCACAAAGAGGCTCTCAACTTCCTGTCTCTGGTCCCATGCTCTGTAACCATGAGCTACACTTTTGAAAGCCTGAAGTCGAAGCCTCCGTTGTACGTCGGGGACCTTCCTGATCCTGACAACTTCTTCACAGAACTTTCTTGCTGGAAGGTGAAATGGAAAACCAAAGTGGTTTCCCCAACGATACCGGACACTATTTTTCAGACTCTCCGCCTGCCACTCATGCAGTATTTCGCCAACATTAACACGTTGTTGAAGATCATGTCCGTGTTACCGAGTACCACACTGGAGCATTGCGGGGAGGTAAAGCACCATAAAATGTTTCAGGACTACCTAAGGAACACGTATTCCAAGGACAGGACTCCGTGTTTGGCCATGCTCCAGGTGGGCACAAACTTTAACAGAGATCTGGACAGGATGGTGACGCAGTGTTTGAAAGTCACTCCAAAGACACTGGAAGGCATCTGTCTGGTAAGGTTCTTTTTATAATAAGATTTTATTCTCTATTTAAATGAATGCTGTTCATGAATGATTTTTTCCACCCAGGACAAAGAAGCAAAAACTCTAAGGAATTCTGAGATGAGAGTAGAAGGTATGTCAGCATTTCTTCATTCCTTAGTCTCCTGCTAGCCCAGTTTAACTTGCTTTTCTTATACATGATTAAAAAAATCATTCTGACCACGACTACTTCCGTCTTTCCAATAGACAACCACAACGATGAGGAGATGGAGGTTCAACAGGAAACATCAGTTAAAAAACTCCCAGACTTCAACGAGTTAAAGGCAGAGGGTATGTTGTCTTTTCCTTAAGAAAATATATATATTGTCTTGTATAGTTTTAACATATTCTGGTAACTAATATTTGGGGTTGGTTTGTTTGTTTGGTTTTTGTAGGTAACTGCATGGCTGCATCCAACAACATTGAGACCCAGCAGGTTCCTGAAGTTGCGCCTGCTGTAGTTACGGAGGGACAGCAAACAAAGCCTTTGGATGAGAACGGCCACTCTGACCAGCCTGCAGGCGGTCTTCAGCAGGTCTTCATGGTGGCGGCCAGACTGGCCCGGAAAAAACACCTGATCTCAGGCCTCCCCAAGGAAGAGCAAGACCTTGTCATGCAAGAACTTAGTATGTGTCACTGGGATCAAGAGAACACAAAGCATTTATCAGACACCGATATGCTCGAAAGCATTGTGAAATGGATGAGAGAAACGATCCTCTCAGAAGTTCAAGAATCCCCATTTTTTTCCATTATTGCCGACAAGGTGGTGTGTATGGATGACAAGAAGTACACTCCTGTGTTTGTCCGGTATGTAGACAGTTTCACCCCGAAAGTGGAGCTTTTAGGGTTTCTGCCCTTGGACTCGAGTTCTGATGCGGATTCCCAAGCTGAAGCTCTCTCAAGCATCCTCTCGGATGAGTGGGGACTCCAGATGGGCTGCTGTCGTGGCCAGTCCTTTATGTGCATGGGAACTGGGGGTCAAGGTCTGAGAAAGCTGTCTTTAGGATTCTTGGAGAGCTTTCCCCTTGCTGTGAACACACCCAGTGAATCCTGCGGACTTGCTTATTGGCTGGCAGTAAGCCTTCATAACGATCCCATTGCAAAGGTGCTTGGCGTAGTCGAGGACTTGTTACTTTTCTTTGATCAGTCACAGAGACTGCACGCTGAGCTTGCTCAGACAAGGGAAGGGCTCTTGAACACTCCTCGGGAAGCCCTGGCCGAGGTCCCAGAGACATGTTTGTCGAAGTGGAAAAAGACAGAGGATTTCTTTGACATTTTGGTCGACATGCTGGAGGGAGTCCTGAGTTGCCTGGACTCTGTTAGCAACAATGCCGATGGGTCCTGGAGTAACAGCATGTCCATACATGCGCTCATGCTCTCCACAGCCATTAGGGAATCCGATTTTGTCGTCTCCCTTGTAATCTTGAAGAATGCTTGCGCTCCCCTGCGGAATTGCAGCACGGTGTTCCGCTGCGGAAATCCGGCTGATATCATCTGTGAGCTGGAGAAGATCCCTGTGATATTGGAGTCCCTTGTTAAGATGTTGGAGAACATCACCGTAGTGCACAGTACCTGGTTCGAGGAGGCAACCCAGCTTGCTATTAAAGTTGCCGGGGCCCTCTCGTATCCAGACATGGTCAGCAGCTATGACTCTCCAGAGGTGGGCTACAGAGAGACGGTTAGCGTACCTGTCTTGAGTGGTCTGATTGAGGAAATGAAGTTTAGCTTTTCTGAG
Organism: Leptodoras oyakawai; assembly: GCA_024363135.1. Classification (NCBI taxonomy): domain Eukaryota; kingdom Metazoa; phylum Chordata; class Actinopteri; order Siluriformes; family Doradidae; genus Leptodoras; species Leptodoras oyakawai. The sequence continues at coordinate 9,737,271 of JANCOA010000009.1, read as the reverse complement.
TGTCACTTGAAAGCCCTCAGGGTCCTTTCCCTGCTTCCCACGTGCAATCCTCTGCCCATTCTCCCAGAAGCAACAGATAAGCTCTACACAATCTACCAAAGTGATCTACCTGAACCGGATGTGGCAGAGGAAGAGATAAACGCCTGGGCCACTGTTTGGCGAGAGAAGTATCAAGACATCTCGCTGCCCACCTCGATCTCAGAAACTCTGCACCATCCTGAAGCTAAGGGTCACCCTAATGTGACCACTCTTCTGAGGCTTGTTGCTGTGCTACCTAGCATTAGCATGGAGTGTGATCTGATGAAGACCACTCTTAACTCATTGAGGAGCTTGATCAGGAATGACTACGGAAACACCAGCAAGACCAGCACGGTAATGCTTCTTATGCACCGTTCCATGCTGAGGCCTTTGGAGGAAGTGATCAACAGTTGTATGGAACTTGATACAAAGAGCCATGGCTTCCTTTCTCCGGTGTGTATGTGATACATGATAGTAATACATGCTCATAGGTTTAATTGGGCTTATCATGTGGGTGTTGTACTAAAGCTGTATCCGATGTTTGACATTTGTAGGTGAAGGACAGTCTCTGCGTTCTGAAAATGGGTAGCGGTGAGTGGTTTTTTATTTTGCACACATGAATGTGTGGTGAAGTGTAAGGATATTGTTATTGTCTCTTTTTGTTCTCTCCTTTAGAGGTGGATGAGGTTCCTTCAGAGGAAAAGTTCAATGTTACCAGCTCTGAAGTTTCAGAGATAATAAACGGCACAGTTCCAACCATCGCACAAGACCCGCCCACAACTACAGCTCAGTGCAATACTGGAGGTGTGCAACTTAATCATGCTCTTAGTATCTTCATCCTAATGATGAAATTTGTATTATCTCTCTTTTTTTCTGATCACTTTATTGCTGTTCTGTCTTTTTCCAGAGATACGCCCTTCTGCACTAGGCACTCAAGAGGACGGTGCCTTGGAAATAAACGCTTCCAATGGACAAGCTGGGCTACAAGAATCTTCTCCTATCAGCACAGTCAGTCAGGCAACAGCAGCACATCCAAATGACAATGAAATTAGTTCATCCACAGTGAGTGTGTCTGACGGCGCACAAGATGTTCCCAAAGACCACGAGGCATCAGCCCAAGGTGTAACCTCAGAGTTACAAAATGGAAATGCGGAGCTTCTAACTGAAACTTCAGCCCAAAGTATCACCACTGAGCCTGTTGCAACATCCAAGGATGTCACCATGGAGCTTGTAGAACCCATTATGAAAGTGGCCACTGAGGATGTCCTCACCCAATCAGAAGAGGCAGGCCAGAGTGCAGAACCAGTCACTGCAGAGCCAATCGCAACCACAGAGGATGCAGCCATGGACGTCACAGCAGTGGCGCCGGATGCTGCCACAAAGCCAGAAGTAGAAACACAGGGAGTTACTACAGAGCCTGAAACATCAGCACAGGATGTAATTCCAGAGCCAAGTACAGCAGCTGTGGATGTTTCCATGGAGCATAAAGAATCTGTAACTGGAGTGGCAGCCCAGGATGTCTTTACTGAGCAAAGTGTCAACATGGAATCTGTAACTGAAGTGGTAGCTCAGGTTGCAGCCACAGACAGTGTTACAGCATCCAAAGACATCCCAAAAGAGTCCATGGTAGAGGATGTCACTGTAGAGCCTATTGGAGAAGACAAAGAGATCACTGTGGAACACAATGAGGCAGAACAGGGTGTCACGAGTGTGTCAGAAGTGGCAGCTGAGAGTGGCAGCAGAGAGCCTGTTGCAGAAGCAGGGGGTGGCACCAAGAGTACTACCACAGAAGCTGAAACCCAGGGTGTCGCTGCCAAGGAGCCATCGCCAGCAATCCATGGTATCAGTACAAACCCAGCTGCAGTGGATCAGGAGATCACCAAGGAACTTGTTGCACCTGGACAAGATGCCAATACAAGTCATGGTGCCCAGGAAATCACCACAGAGCCTGATGTCCAGAGTGCCACAGCAGCACAGGGTGTCCCCACAGAGCCTGAAACATCAGCCCAAAGCATGACTATGAAGTTGGATGCAGCAGTTGAGGGTGCATCAAAGGAATTTGCTCCAGCAATGGCACAATATGCCACCATCTCAGCAACAGCCCATGATCATGAAACAGCATCAACACTGGAACCCCAAAAAAGTCCAGGGGTCACCCCTAGTAACGAACCCACAACAACCCTGGAAGTGACCATGAAGCCTGTAACCTTACCTCAAGATACAAGCAGCGAAACCAGCACGACTCTGTGTGTCCCCTCTTTGACTGAATCAGAACCCCAGAATCTTTCCAAAGTACAGGATGTCGGCGCACAATCTACAACGGGGCATGATGTCACCTTGGACGACCAGAGTGTCTCTAAAGAACCAGCACTAACGGCATCCCTAGAAACAGTGCAGTGTGGAGAGTCTGTAACAACTGAGCAAGACCTCCCCACAAAGAGCGTACCAGCTGCTGAATATGTCGATATGGACACCACCAACACGGATCAGGGTGTTGCCTTACAGCCCACGGTAACAGCCGAAGGGTTTGTTCCTGCAGAGTCATCAACTGAGCATGTCCCTATGGAGCTTGATGCAGTATCAGAAAAAATGACCACAGAATCTTCAAAAAGAGTCCAGAATGTTGTTGAGAGCCAAGAGGAATCCAAAGAAGTGGCCCAGGATGTCACCATGGAGCCGGTCCCAGAAATCCAGGATGTCCCCATGGATCCCACTGACGACCTCAAAGCAGAAAATCAAGATCCTGGCCTACAGACTGATGTTCAAGATGTTACCGATCAGGTCATGACACCTGCTCCAAACAGGACCTGCGAGTCCAAAATAGTTGCTTCAGATGTCATAGATAATGCCGTACCTGCCAGTAAAGTTGGTGCTGTCCTGACTGCCACAGAAACGAAGGATGCCACAGAAACGAAGGATGCCAGAAGTGATGCAGACGAAGTCAAGCATACAACTGTTCAAGACGATCCCAATCAGTCCTATGCAGTTGGTGAAGATGGCACAGATCCCTCCAAAGCAGTAGCACAAGCAGCAGGTGAAGAGGGCACTGAACCCCACAAGGGGGTCTTGTCATTCTACAGCACTCCAGCTCAAGAGGCATCTTTCAGCGAAATTCAAAACGCAAAGTTCTTTTCTATTATATGTGAACAGCAAATAGAGATCGAAGGACATACGTATATCCCTGTAGGGATCTGTTACCTGGAGAAATGCAAGACGCCATGCGAAGATGTATTGGCTTACGTCCCGCTTGACCAAGACATTGCCATCTTTGTGGATTCTCTGATAGCTGCGCTGTCCGAAAAGTGGGGTTTGGACCTGGCTTTCTGTCGAGGGCAAAGCCTGCTGACGGTAGGTGCTGCAGGCGCGCAAGTGAGAGCAGCGGCATCGTTATTGTCTCAGAGGTACCCGCACGCCGTACGCACTTTCAGCGCCTCAGTGTCCTTGAACACATGGCTAGCCAAATCGTGCATCATCTCCGAGATAGCGGACAGTTTCACTTGGGTGGAGAGGATGCTCCAGTGGGTGACGGAGGATGAAGAGAAACGGGCCGTGTTGCACAAAATGGTCGCGTCCTTGTTCCAACATGATGCGGTGAAGCACAGTGACCTGACTGATCGGCTGAGCAGAAGCCAATGGGAGAGGAGCCATGACACTCTGGATCTTACCATAGAAATCTTGGAAGCCATCATGCTCAGTTTGAATGAGATAAAGGAAAACCATGACATTCAGACAGAAAGGACACAGGCTGGTGACTTCCTTATCATTCTGCAGAACTTTGAGTTCATCCTGACGCTCGTCATCATGAAGAACGTCCTGGGTCCGACAAAAAGCTTAAGCCAGAATCTCCAGGCCCAACCTCTGGATGTGTATCAAGCTGTGAACAGTCTGTCTGAAGTACTTTCTTCACTGACTGATATGAAAAGCAACATTGACACTCACCTTCAGAGCTGGTACCAAGAAGCCGTGGTGATTGCCTCCAGTTTACAGGTCGGCGTTGACCACGCTTCACAAGAGTGCTTGATCATCTACTGTAGAGACATCATCAGCAAAGGGGCGATAGATCACTCCATTTGCGAGATCACCGAGCTTTTCTCGGATCGCGCTCTGTCGGCTGTGCGTTGCATGCAGGTTGTGCCTTATGTCATATTCAAGATGGACGGATGCTGCACGGACCCCGGGCTTTTCAAAGTGTACCAGGACGATCTTCCAGACTCGAGCTCTCTGCAGGCGGAGCTTCTAAAGTGGCGGGAGAAGTGGTTGGACGCTGATGCTCCTCACCAGCCTCTTCCTGCCGGTCTATTAGACACGTTCAACGCCACAGATGCAGAGTCCTTCCCCAACATCGAGACACTTCTCAGGCTCCTCATGGTCTTGCCCTGTTTCAGAAAAGAGGACTTGATCAGACAGGGAAAGAAGAGTCTCATCGAGTTCAACCAACAGAGATCGTTACTCGAGCTGTATCCTCTATAAAGCAGTAACAGTCAACCTATCAACCCTCAACTGCCCTCTAAAACTAGCTTTCCATTAATTAGGGTGTCGTATACTGCTGAAGTCCTCAGTGCGTTACTCACTGTATCCATGGTTACAGCTGATCAAATCTGAGCGTAGGTTTCAGTAGTTATTTTTTTCTTTTTTTTCTTTTTTTTTTTTTTAGAGATCTAATTAGAACTGTACACTTTAAGTATAATCTAATTGTTTTATTATTTTGTTTCGTCTTATTTTTTATCTTGTGTGATGTGGACTAAGGAATAAGGACTGCGTACAGGGACCAATGTCTTGCCAAAAAAAAAAAAAAAAAAAAAAAGAGCGGAAAATGGAAGAAAATAACACGCCCTAGCCAGGGCTATAATGATTTTTTGCCTTTATGCAAAAACTTAACCTGACTCTTGGAACATAAGGACTGTTTGTTTGCAAGAATGCTTTCAAGCCAAGCTTTTTTGGAAGCTTCCCAGCATCTTCAGGAACTTTTACGATTTTTTTTATCATGTAAATCCTATAAACAGAAATAACAATCCAGACATGTTTGATCCAGTTACACTCGTTTAGTCAAATAACCTGTGGGTTTCGAATCACCTGAATCATGTCCCGCTCATCCACCCGGCACAAATGCTGAAGTACTACGTTACATTACGTGTCAAAGTTTCATTTGTTCGCAGGTTTGACTTGGATGCATTGGTTTCTGTAAACACTTTCTCCCAAAAATCCTTCTCACGAAAAGGAGGATTCAAATATATATATTTGACTAAAATAAATAAAAAAAATGATTTAAATGAAACCTCTTTTATGTTTGATTGTGAATCGAAGACGTCAGGGTCAGAAGACGCCACCAGAGGGCAGTCCTGGCTTTGTGTGGCGCAGGACGCCGCTGGTCGCCGCCTTATAAAATTTCTAGCGTCTCCTCGCCTTGATTTACTTTGTATGAAATAAAAGTGTGAGTGTGGGGATATAGTCATCAAATCGCACGTTTTCTGGCCGTTGTGGTGGAGCTGGAGTTCTGATCGGGTCTTTAGGCATTACTTTAGGCATGTGCAACTTCAAATACAGGAGTCGAAGGCAAAGGGATCCCAGTCTGTCTTGGTGAAGTTACGCTGAACTGCTTCTCGTCACAAAGCATGAAAGACTTATTTGTTCAAATGGACAGTATTAAGTTCTGAAGGCT
>JANCOA010000009.1:9480518-9491995 GCA_024363135.1 Leptodoras oyakawai | reverse complement strand
AGAGTTGCCGGCTGGGCACCGGCTCCCCCGTGACCCCGTAACTGGGAATAAGCGGTATAGAAAATGACTGACTGACATGACTGAATTAAGTAACTATTGGTAATTTTAGCTAAGTTTGTTCTCTATGGGTACGGTATTGCATGATGTCAATGATGCATTAAGTAACAAAGTACAAATGTGACACTTTTCTATCCAGAACATCATGCCCATCTCGGCAGCCATGTTTCGGAGCGATCGGAAGAATCCTGTCCCACAGTGCCCTCCCCGCCTCGATGTCCAGATGCTGACCCCAGTGATCTGGAGCCGCATGCCAAACCACTTCCTGTCTCCAGAGACGGGCCGTGCTAGTGAGAGACTTGGCTGGATGGTGCAGTGCACAGAGCCGCTCACCATGATGGCACTACACATTCCAGAGGAAAACAAGTACGTAATAGAATTTAATTCATTTAGATGTTAACACCTAAACACTTCTATCACACTGTGGTGATTGCTGGCATCTCTTAACACTTGTAGGTGTATTGATATCCTGGAGCTTTCAGAGCGTACAGACCTGCTGAAATTTCACCACCACACACTGAAGCTGTATGGCTCGGTGTGCGCGCTGGGAAACAATCGCGTAGCCCACGCCCTCTGTAGCCACGTAGATGAGTCTCAGCTCTTCTACGCTATAGAGAACCCGTTCCTGCCTGGCCCGATCCGCAGCGGCTACTACGACCTGCTCATCTCAATGCACCTGGAGTCGGCCAAGAGGAACCGTCTCATGACGAACAGGGAGTTTATCATCCCCATGACAGACGAAACGCGCTCCATCACGCTGAAGGCTCACACACTCCCCGCCGTGGGACGCTCCACCTGCCTCAGACCCACACTGCACTTCTCACACACCGGCTTTGTGGGCACCAACGCTGACCTGTACACACTTAGCCCCTTCATACCGCTGCAGGTATGGAGAGATCTGATTGGCTGTATTCACTTCATCACAGCATGAATTGCATTACCTGAGATATCTGCTTGAAGTAAATAACCACAGCCCTTCTTTTTCTGTCTAGATTCTGAAAGACCATGCTCTGAGCATGTTAACGGAGGCAGTGCTGGATGGAGGTCAGGCCATGCGCGACCCTGTAGGGGGCAGTGTGGAGTTCCACTTCGTTCCTATTCTAAAGCTAATCAGTACGCTGCTCATCATGGGTGTGTTTGAGGACGAGGATGTGAAACACATCCTCAAACTCATCGAGCCCACCGTGTTCCGAGAGGAAAAAGGCGGTCAAGTGGAGGAGGAAAAGAGCGGAGAAGGAGGAGAGCAGCAGCTCTCTTTTAAAGAGGAGGGAATGGAGGTGCAGAAAAAAGAGGAATGGGCAGATGGTTGGACAGAGGATGAAGGAATGGGAGAAGAGGAAGAAGAAGAAGAGGAGGAGCTGGAAGAAGAAGAAGAAGAGGAGGACCAGACAGAGCAGGAAGACGAGGAAGAGCAGCTTGCACCTGAGAAAGCTGACACAGAGAAAGCTGAGCATAGAGGGGCGGAGCCACAGGTTGAGATGGAGGCTAGGCCTACAGTATTGAGGGAGGAGCACAAAGAAGAGGAGGAAGTTGGGGAGGGGCTACTGCATATGAAACTACCTGAGTCTGTAAAGTTGCAGGTATTTTATATATTTTTTTTATATAAGATTTAAAACATTATATTTATTTCTTATTCAAATAGTTGTGCAAGTGTTATAAAATAAACTCACATTAGTATATTATTCCTAACCCTATTGTTGTTCTAAATAATTTGTGTTTCTCCCTCTCTTTCTTAGATGTGTACTCTGCTGCAGTATTTCTGTGACTGTGAGCTGCGTCACCGAGTCGAGGTCATTGTTGCGTTCTCTGATCGGTTTGTCACTCAGGTTCAGTCCAGTCAGAGGCAGCGTTATAGCGAGCTCATGCTGGCTTTCACCATGAGCGCAGCAGAGACAGCTCGCAAGACCAGAGAGTTCCGTTCCCCACCACAAGAACAGGTACACACACACACACACACACACACACACGCATCGCTTTTATACCCTGCATGAGTAGTTATGAACTCTGTGTGTCTGTGTTTGTAGATGAACATGCTGATGAATTTTAAGAATTGTGCAGACGATGAGGATTCTCCTGTTCCTGAGGGAGTCCGTGTTGAACTTCAGATGTTTCACAATGACCTGCTGGCTCACTGTGGTCAGTTTAACTCTGCTATAGTGTTAACTACTTAACCATTCTCTACTCCACTGAGCCAGGACATCTTTTTTAGAAACAGCTTTTGTTCTTTGTCTTTTGTTTAGGTGTTCACGTTGAGGAAGCGGAGGAGGAAGAGCAGGTGGACACGTCTCTGCGTGGGCGATTCTTCAGGTTACTCGAGAAAGTAAAGAGATTACGAAGGAGAAAGCAGGAGGCAGAGATGGAGCCAGAGGAGGAGAAGAAACCCAGTGAGCACTGACTTGCATTGGATTGATTGTTGCTTCTATGACAACATTAATACAATGATTTATTTTATTTATTGCTACCAGATATAACTAAAACACTTTAACATATAATGTAGAATTTAGAACTCTGTGTGTGTGTGTGTGTGTGTGTGTGTGTGTGTGTGTGTGTGTGTGTGTGTGGTGTTTCAGGCACTTTGCAGGAGCTGATCTCTCACACGATGATCCACTGGGCTCAGGAGTCGTTCATCCAGGACCCCGAGCTGGTGCGGCTCATGTTCAGCCTGCTACACCGGCAGTATGACGCTCTGGGAGAACTGATCCGCGCTCTGCCCAAAGCCTACACCATCAACGCCGTGTCCATGCAGGACACCATGGAGCTGTTACAGTGTCTAAGCCAGATCCGCTCACTTCTCATCGTCCAGATGGGTCCTGAGGAGGAGAGGCTCATGATCCAGAGCATTGGGTGAGGACACACAAACAGCAACTGGGATCCTGCAAACTTATTGCTTCTTATTCAACTTGTATGAGTTAAAGTTTAATAAGTACACACTGTAGTGAAACAAACAGTCCACAATGAAAATGATATTATAAGCTGATTATATACTGTAGTATCATAGTATTGTAGATACTGGGCTGCAGTGCAGAGATTTTAGGCTAAAAAATAATGAAGAGTGTGTGTTTCTGTTTGTATTAGGGCATTTACTTTCTGTAAAATGAAGGACTTTTGCTGTAAGAGACAGTATATTGCTGTTATTCACTACATATTTGATTTCTAGTTCTAATAATGAGTATGGAGAACAAATTAAATCATCTCATCGTACTAAATTCCTGTGATATAAATCATTAATAATATTAATTATAAAGGTGATATCATTGCAATTGCATTCACACACTGTGGAGTGTTTGCTCCTGCGGCTCCTGGTCCCTGTTTATACCCCGTTTGTATAATTCAAACTTTTGTTCCTGCTCCAGAAATATAATGAATAACAGGGTGTTCTACCAGCATCCAAATCTGATGAGAGCTCTGGGCATGCATGAGACCGTCATGGAGGTCATGGTCAATGTACTTGGGGGTGGAGACTCGAAGGTAAACCCTATTTGGCATCTGTTATATACATCAGACCTTTAGCTTTAAACTACAATGAAGCAAATAATATAAGTGCTGCTGTTAAATTCTGGCACAAAAAAACAAAGTGCATATGGTAATGTGTAATATGTATATATATATATATATATATATTCTTTGGCTCGTCTTCTGCAGGAGATCCGCTTCCCACGCATGGTGACCAACTGCTGTCGTTTCCTGTGTTATTTCTGCCGAATCAGCCGTCAGAATCAGCGCTCCATGTTCGACCATTTGAGTTACCTTCTGCAAAACAGCGGCATCGGCCTGGGTCAGTTAATCACACTCTACTGTGTACTTTTAGAACATCTTTTATTTATTTTTTTACTTTTTGCTGATGGCATCACGATGCCGTTTCAGGGATGCGAGGCTCTACACCTCTAGATGTCGCTGCAGCATCCTGTATTGATAACAATGAGCTGGCACTGGCTCTCCAGGAGCAGGACCTGGAGAAGGTGATCATCTCTGAGCACGTCCAGTTTCTGCCAGCAGTCTCTCTCCTGTATATCTGAGTGTAATGATGTTGCTCTTGTATAGGTGGTAAAGTATTTGGCTGGTTGCGGGCTGCAAAGTTGCCCCATGCTCTTGTCGAAGGGTTACCCTGACATCGGCTGGAACCCGTGCGGTGGAGAGAAATACCTTGACTTTCTTCGATTTGCCGTCTTTGTTAATGGTGTGTATAAAGTATAAATCATTATTGCATGTCTGCTGTGGGGATACACACTGGGTCAGACAGAAAAGGTGCTCCGGGAATCACAGAGGTGCTGTCCTCCTAATTACTACACATTACAACGGAACCACCAGACATGATATTGAGGCTGTTATTTAAGGTAAAATCCTACATAATGCTGCATTAATAGGTTAGTTATTCAGCTTAGTCTTAGTGTTTCTTGGGAAGATCTAAGCATTTGTACAGTCCACAGTTTGGTTCTCTGTCCCTGCTCATTATTGCCTACAAACTGCAGCATACTCCATGATTTGGATGGTGCATTGTGAGGAATTCTGTGTTCTGGACAATCTTTGTTGAACGTTTGTGTTTTTGTCTGCAGGAGAGAGCGTGGAGGAGAACGCTAACGTGGTGGTGCGTCTCCTGATCAGACGACCCGAGTGTTTCGGGCCTGCGCTCAGAGGAGAGGGAGGTAACGGTCTTTTGGCCGCCATTGAAGAAGCCATTAAGATCTCTGAGGATCCAGCCAGAGACGGACCCACCGTCAAAAAGGACAGGCGCTTCCCCATGTATGCATCATCTTGTCTCTTATATAACTTATCTAGCCATTAGATAACGTGTCAATTAAAAATGGTTATGAAATATAATTATTACATTTATATTCAGTCACTAATTTCCTAAAACCCAGACACTGCACAGTGTGCTGTACGCATTGTTAGTGTGGATTTCAGTGTTCAGTGTCCTGTTTAAAGTTTGTGTCCTGTTTTATCAGGTTTGGAGGAGAGGAACAACACGAGGAGAGTAGAGTTCATCTGGGAAATGCCATCATGTCGTTCTATGCTGCTCTCATCGACCTGCTGGGGCGCTGCGCTCCTGAAATGCATGCAAGTGTCTGCTTTATGGCTTATTATTTATTCTGCTTTTGCTCAGCTTCTCATGAAAACCGTATGTTTCACTACGGTTCATTGGTTATATAAGCCGCCTGTCCTACTCCTGGGATTACTTGATTTAATGGTTAATAAAACTGAATGAATGTATGTTTATGGAATAATAAAGATAATCACAATATAATAAAGATAATTCACATTATCACATAACGCATAACATGCAACAGTTTTAGATTTTTACTGTTGCTTTGGAAGTTAATCCCCCAAAAATGTTTTATATGATGATTTATTTATTTTTGTTGTGTATTGAGCAGCTGATCCAGGCAGGCAAAGGAGAAGCTCTGAGGATCAGGGCTATTCTCAGATCTCTGGTTCCCATTGAGGATCTTGTAGGTGTTATTAGTCTCCCACTGCAGATACCTGCATTTGGAAAAGGTGGGATGAATATTTGTAACAAAAAAAGAGGAGCTTTATCTCCATTATATATCTAATAATTATTAGAATGTTTGTATTTTGTTTATATTAATCAGATCAAAGGCAAAGACGCAGTATATTGTATATAATTGTCTCATTCTAGATAACAGTATTATTGAGCCAAAGATGTCAGCCAGTTTTGTCCCGGATCACAAGGCCCCCATGGTGCTGTTCTTGGACAGAGTGTATGGCATTGATAATCAGGATTTCCTCCTTCATGTGCTGGAAGTCGGTTTCCTGCCTGATATGCGAGCAGCAGCCTCTCTGGACACGGTGTGCATCTCTAAGAGTCACTTGCTTCTGAACTTTCTCTCTTGTTGTGTTATATTTGTCGACTGTGTTTATCTCTCATCTCCCAGGCTGCGTTCAGTACCACAGAGATGGCTCTGGCTCTGAACCGCTATCTCTGCTCGGCCGTTCTCCCTCTCATCACTAAATGCGCTCCTCTATTTGCCGGCACGGATCACCGCGCCATCATGATTGACTCCATGCTGCACACCATCTACAGGCTCTCTCGAGGACGCTCGCTCACTAAAGCTCAGAGAGACGTCATCGAGGAGTGTCTCATGTCTCTCTGCAGGTCAGTCTACATTTGGTGTTCTTGGTCTTAAGTGACTGGAAGGAGGATGAGGTGTGTTAGAGCTGGTTTGGTGCTGATGAAGTGAGAGCACTTACTGTTTAAGAGAGTATTGAAAACATTATGAAGGAAATGGAACCCTTGGGCCTGAGTAGAGCAGCTCAGTGGGAGTCTGTGCTGTGTAGTCATTTTTCTCTCTTAATGTTTCAGTATTTGGGTGAAATCTGACTTTCTTGTCTCAGGTATCTGCGGCCGTCGATGCTTCAGCACCTTCTGAGAAGACTTGTGTTTGATGTGCCAATCTTAAATGCGTATGCCAAAATGCCCCTGAAGGTACGATTCAGCTCTCGGAGGTTCAGTACTTCATTTAGCCAAGGTAATGATTCAGGATTTAGCAGGTGTAACAATTCACCAGTGTGAATCAGCAACTGGCTTCAACTTGAAAGATGTCATCACATCAACTCAGACTACAGACTACAGCAATGACGAGGGCTATTAAGAGAAAATCAACACTTTATAACTATATTAGCTGCATCTGTACAGAAAATACAGTATTGTGATAATGCCACCAACAGAGTTTCCCCCTGTTGATTTGTAGTTGCTGACTAATCATTACGAACGCTGCTGGAAGTATTACTGCCTGCCCAACGGCTGGGCCAACTTCGGTGTGTCATCAGAGGAAGAGCTTCATCTCACCCGCAAACTCTTCTGGGGGATCTTTGAATCTCTGGCACACAAGGCGAGAAACGTGCAAACGAAAAACAAACAAACGCATATTCCTGTTACTATAATACAAACATTTTTCAATAATTCAGGTTTTTGTATCCTACTGTGAAGCAATACATATATAATAGAGCTAAAGTATAACATTAGAGAATATTAAATATTAGATTAGAACCCTAATATAGATATTTATTGTTCTTCATACAGAAATTTGATGCAGAATTGTTTAAAATCGCAATGCCCTGCATCTGCGCCATAGCCGGTGCCATTCCTCCTGATTACGTGGATGCCAGTTACTCTTCCAAAACAGAAAAAAAAGCTTCTGTGGATGCTGAGGGCAACTTTGATCCCAAACCAGTGGACACAACCAAGTATGAATGAGTGAATGAGTGTTTACTATATGGAATTATTATAAACACATGATGTCCAGGGCACTTTCATAACATTTTGGTTTTGTTGCTTATTTATCTAGCACCATCATTCCTGAGAAACTGGACGGATTTATCAACAAATATGCAGAATACACTCATGATAAATGGGCTTTTGAGAAGGTAGAGTTGAGTTGAATATATTTTAGAATGAAGATTTGTGTGTAGAAATATGGTGCTGGGTGTGATATTGTTCTACTGCTATTCTCAGATTAATTTCTGTGCTTTTTGTCTGTAGATCCATAACAACTGGACGTTTGGTGAAGTGCTGGATGAAAATGCTAAAACACATCCTATGCTCAGACCCTACAAAACCTTTTCCGAGAAGGTAAGAGAGATAAAAAAAAAAAAATCCGACATCTGTTTTTATCATGTTTTTCTATGTATGCTTTGGCATTATTTGTCGTGCAGGATAAAGAAATTTACCGCTGGCCAATTAAAGAGTCCATAAAGGCCATGATAGCCTGGGAGTGGATGCTGGACAAAGCCAGAGATGGAGACGAAGACAGAGGAGAGAAGAAAGCAGCACGGAAAATCTCTCAGACTGCACAGGTACGAGAGAGAGAGCTGCTTTTCAATATAATAACGTCTAGTTTTAATGGGGCTTTCGTACATAAAAAGCAGAAATATGCTAAAAAAAACAAAACAGACAGGAACATATGAGCAGTAATAAAAAAAGAAGACTTAACAGATTTAGTTGGTATTATTATTATTATTATTATTATTATTAAAATGTATTTGTATAAGTGTTAGAATGCTCATATTTAAGCTGACACAGCTGTAATTTATCTTTATTCCTCACACATCGTCTGTTCCACCTTTATTCAGCTTTTCACGTCTTGCTGGAGGTTATTTTAAATTTCCACATTATTACTGAGGGACACCTGATTCAGCCAGGCAGTGCTGGGAATGGTGTGATACAGACCAACAGGAATGTGGGAAAGCTTTGTTGGCTGTCCCTCTCCACCAGCCTCCTGCTCTCTCAATAAGTATTGTAAATAATCAGATGTACATGGCTTCATTTTTGGAACACAGTAACAGCAAAATGGATCGTTCATGGTTCATAAAGTTCATGGTTCTCGACTTTGGAGTCTCTGTAGCACCACCACTGCGTACACACACAAAGCCTAGTGAACCCAATCATCATGTGACCTGTGATGTTTACATGAGAGCAGACAGTCCACTCTCTGATAGTCTGTGATTGAAGATTGTCGCTTCTTTGTTTTCTAGGCTACATACGACCCGAGTCACGGCTACAACCCTCAGCCGATAAACATATCCGGCATGACCCTGTCCAGAGAGCTGCAGGTGAGCTGACACATTTATGTCGTGCTCTCACAAAAAGGTAATATAATAAAGTTTCTATTACGGTACAAATGCTCATCACTGCACTTCTGTTAGCTAAACGTAAGGGAAGGTGTTGGGGACATAATTACACATGATATCACCGTCCCAGAGATGCCTTCAGGGCTGGCTGCCTTCCTGCTCTTTACATGTCTCGGTGCTTCCTCACGTCAGGCTCTGTAACAGAGTGAGCGATCCTCACTAGTCCTCTTTGATGCATGCATAAAAGGTGTTTAAATCTTCACCCAATGAGGGATTCATATCAGTTATGGTGAAACTGGAGATTTGTAGATTTTCGGTCCTAACCGAACTGAAGAAAGCTGACTGAAATTGTGTTAATAATGAATATACAATACTTTTCTCTCTGCTGATTGTGTTTGGTCTTTTTCTAGTCCATGGCTGAGCAGCTGGCTGAAAACTACCACAACACCTGGGGACGCAAGAAGAAGATGGAGCTGCAGGCGAAGGGTTTGCTCCCATTTTCCTCCTAGTGCAGCATCCTGAAACTGAACCTGTAGGACAGAGGTCTTATTAATTGTGTATAAACTGTACAGAGTTGCACCAGACAAATAACAGAATGTTGTGCTGAAAACAGCACAGCAGAGAGACTCAGTGATGCGGCGACACCATGAGACAGGGTTTATTTACTTATTAATCCTTAGTGGAGATTCTACAGCATCACTGATCAGGTAACACTCGTGCCGTCGGCAGGTGGTGGCACTCACCCTCTACTCGTTCCTTACGACACGCTGACGGCCAAAGAGAAGGCTCGAGATCGTGAGAAGGCTTACGAGCTGCTCAGATTCCTCCAGCTGAACGGATACGCAGTGACGAGGTAAAGCACATGGCGTCTCAATCAAGTTTCTGTAAACAGTAAACTTTAAACAGTAAAGTTACTGCTTCATGATGGGTTATAGTGAGGGTGAAAATGAGAAAAAGGTGACGACATGAATTGGGAATAGAGCAAGAAATGGAATACAAAGACGTTGAAGTGTGTGTGTGTGTGTGTGTGTGTGTGTGTGTGTTCACATGCAGAGGGCTGAAAGACATGGAGAGCGACATTTCTTCCATTGAGAAGCGCTTTGCTTACGGGTTCTTACAGAAACTACTCAAGTGGATGGACATCGCTCAGGAGTTCATCGCTCATCTCGGTGTGACATCAAAACATTTTACTGATTATTCAGGAGGCTGACACTGACACAAATCCAGTATGAGAAATGTGCTAAAACTAAAATGTCACTAAGTACAGCATCTCCATCACTACACTCCTGTTAATGTCACGTGTCTGCTGCTTTAAAAAGCACCACAATAATAGTATACAGTTATTATCTATATAAGACATATGTGTAATCTTTATTATGTGATGACATATTGCTGAAAACATTGCTATCATTTGTGCATGTGTGTGTGCAGAGGCGGTGGTCAGCAGCGGTCGTGTAGAGAAATCACCTCATGAGCAGGAGATCAAGTTCTTCGCCAAGGTTAATTGTTTTAAATAACATTTCAATCTCTGACAAATAAACCAGAAGCCTCATGTTCAGAAACGTTACGGAAACACTTCTGTCCTCCTCAGATCCTCTTGCCGCTGATAAATCAGTACTTTAAAAACCACTGCCTCTATTTCCTGTCCACTCCCGCTAAAATCCTGGGCAGCGGTGGCCACGCCTCCAATAAGGAGAAGGAAATGATCGCCAGGTAGGTGAAAGAAAAATGTCACCTGGACTTTTAGCTTTCTATTCATCCCTGTAACTTTTTAAACTATGTAATCATTGGAACTTTTCCTCTGCTTTGATTTCGTTCTGTTTTTCTTTTTCTCTTTGTTTATTCTTTCCCTCTTTTCTGCCATTTCATTTTCTTCGGCGCTGCAGTATATTCTGTAAGATGTCGGCTCTGGTGAGACACAGAGTCTTTCTTTTCGGTAAGATGCCTGCAGAGATCCTTCTCCTCTCTTCTCTTC
Organism: Leptodoras oyakawai; assembly: GCA_024363135.1. Classification (NCBI taxonomy): domain Eukaryota; kingdom Metazoa; phylum Chordata; class Actinopteri; order Siluriformes; family Doradidae; genus Leptodoras; species Leptodoras oyakawai. The sequence goes on along the minus strand of JANCOA010000009.1, from coordinate 9,481,377 downwards.
TCTTCTCTTCTCTCCTCTTCTGTTTCATTTACTCAAACTCGTACATCTCTCGTGTGTACGTCTCGAATTACGTCCTCTTTATTTGCTCCAGAGAAAGTCCAGAAGTCTGCTACTTAGAACTTCACTTTGTTGGTTATTAAACACTTTAACATTTCCATGTGTGTGTTTCTGTTTCAGGCACGGACGCTCCTGCCATTGTTAACTGCCTCCACATACTCGCACGCTCGCTCGATGCAAGGTTGGTTAAAGAAGTGGAAGTAGAGCTACATGGAACAACATTATGCTCTCTAAAGAGCTGTGTGTCTGAGTGTCTGAGTCTTCCAAAGTAAATGCCTTACCAAATGTGATGCCTAAAGAATCAAACCATTTTTTTATTTCTATTTGAACCCATTATAAATGAAAGTCCCTGACATTGAGACGAGCTCATACGCTGTCTTCACTTCTCCCAGTGAGATCTTTGTATTTAATTCTGTAGTTGAACTGTGTACCACCACCTTATTATTAGCATGAGCAATTTATTTGTTGCTCTTTATTTTACTGTGGAGCTGAACAGACTGAACTGCTTCTGTCTCCGTCTCTAACAGAACGGTGATGAAATCAGGACCTGAGATCGTGAAGGCTGGGTTGAGATCTTTTTTTGAGAGCGCGGCTGACGACATTGAAAAGATGGTGGAGAACCTCAAACTGGGCAAAGTGTCAAAAGGCAACCAGGTACCACAGGAAGCACAAAGTGTATTTCATTTATTTAAATATAAATGTTTAACTCCATAGATATCAGTTGTGGGCGACACGGTGGCTCGGTGGGTAGCACCGTCGCCTCACAGTGAGAAGGTCCCGGGTTCGATCCCCGGGTGGGGTG
>JANCOA010000009.1:9065489-9076436 GCA_024363135.1 Leptodoras oyakawai | reverse complement strand
TGTAAATAGTCATGAAAATAAAGACAACGCATTGAATGAGAAGGTGTGTCCAAACTTTTGGCCTGTACTGTAATTGAAATCGGTTTGTGGAAGGTCCCCTGGTGATTCCAGTCTGCCTTGGGCCCAGTATTGCCAGCATTAGTGCTGAATCCACTGTGACCCTGAGCAGGATAAAAAATAGTTACTGAAAATGAATGAATAAACAAAACCTCTTTTAGATCTATGATCTACGTTTACGTAATCACATTTATACACACACTGTTCATTGTTTCCGTTTAATTCTATTTAGATTTAAGTAATCACTTTGTGATACGGGCTGTTTGACTACGGTTTTGAAGGACGTAACTTTGTCTGTTAAAAGTAGAACATAAATATTTAGTACACATAAGAATATGGATTTTTTTTTTTTACCTTAACCAACAGTTGGTGTCAATTCTCATGATGGTGTGCAGAATGAGACTGTAGTCATGCAGGGTTTCTGTAAATGTGTCTGAGAGAGAACGAGGGAGGGAACGAGTCTGAGCGGGCATCTCAGAAGCTCAGCGTGTCGTCTCGGTACCATTAGAGCTAAGTTTCAATTCAAGCTCTTGCTTTTTTTTTTTTTCTTTCTTTTTTTTTTTGGCTCAGCTGAAACAGGAAGCTGCCAGCTATATCTCATTTCACTTTCCTGTTCTGCTTGGGCAGCTCTCCAGGGGATAGGCAGATATCTTGTTGTAAACAGGTGCTCTCCGTGGTGCTGAAGCAGGACGAGATTTGGGGTTTGGGGTACGCGTATTTGGCGGCTTTGGGAGGACTCGCTATGGGAGGAAGCCTGTGGGAGGAAGAATCTATGAATCTATGAGATCTTCACCATCGCACAAATCCGTGCACTCTAGTCTTTCCACTTCACTTCTTTTTCCACTGCCCTTCACATTTACCTGTGTCATATCTTCTGACCTTTTGTCCAAGCAGTCAGCGTGTCCCGCGTGTTTAAGAACATGTTCTAGCCTAAACCTATAGATTAGGTGCCACTGTTTTGTGTGATCGAAGCCTTGTTTGGAACGTCTCTGTCTCTAGATGTTGGATTGTAATCGTTTTATTTGTCCTGCAGTCGCTGCTCGTTGGTGGGGGACAAAGCGCATTGACTTTGCCCTGTACTGCCCTGATGCCCTGACTGCCTTTCCTACCGTGGCTCTACCTCACCTGTTCCATGCGTCCTACTGGGAGTCTACAGATGTCGTGTCCTTTCTACTCAGACAGGTACCGTTAACCTTGGCTTTCCTCCGTCCCTGCATCGCTTCAAAAACTATTTCCCCCTTCTTATTTTGTATAAATCTTTCTCTTGCTGTTAGGTGATGAGGCATGAGAACTCCAGTATTCTGGAGCTGGATGGGAAGGAGGTTTCAGAATTCACACCCTCCAAACCACGGGAGAAGTGGCTGAGGAAGAGAACACATGTTAAGATCAGGGTGAGCTGTTTCACCCATTTCCACATTGAAAATGGATCACATACACCTACTGACTGTGTACCTAGCCTCATTCTAACTATTACACAACTGCCTACTCTCGGTAGCCTATCTGTTGCTATGCGCAATTTTTCAGAGCTCCCTCTCCCCTCCGCTCCCTCCCCCCCTTCCCCTCCGTCGGTGGAAATAAACTTGCAGAGCATAGGGGGTTTTTTTTAGCTTGTGGTTGCCTGCTCTTGTATATATTCTGCTGTTCCAGCAGCTATATCTGATAGTACAGACCACATTTCCAGCCCAACTTCCTCAACAGGGCTTCCAAAATAAGTCACATTGATCGGAAACCTAAATATCTAGGCTAAAACCAGGACCTGAAATGGTCTTGAATATTTGTTCGTATTATGAGATCGTTTCAAGCAAGATCAAATGCAGAAGATAGGTAGGAGATAATCTTTCATTTCTTTTATCATAGTCTCACAATGAGAAATTAGCTCTCGGATTTCTGGCAGTGATGTGACCGGTGGAATGTATGTTGCAGAACGTGACGGCGAACCACCGTGTGAACGATGCGGTCTTCACGGAGGACGGCGTACAGATGGTCACCGGGCGCTTCATGTATGGCCCGTTGGATATGGTCACTCTGACCGGAGAGAAGGTAACATGTCGGAGACCTTGCCGCTTTCGGTGTTAGCCGTCTCTTGTCCAGTGTTCGTCCGTGTTCTTGCTTGGTTACGGTTTTTGTGCTGGTTTTGCATTCGAAGGTTGACGTCCACATCATGACGCAGCCTCCATCAGGAGAGTGGGTATACTTCGACACGGAGCTGACCAACAGCAGTGGCCGAGTGGCTTACACAATCCCGGAGAGCAAGCGGTTAGGGATCGGCGTGTACCCAGTCAAAATGGTGGTCAGGTACATATTGGCAGTTGATGTTTTCACATCATATTATAACATAATAGTTATATATTATATTATATATTATTATGTTATATTATATAACGTGGGGTTTTAATGAAATGGCTGTTTCCTTCTCACCCTGTCTAAAACGGCTCTTTTCCAAATGCTTGGTTTGAGTGCCTGATCATGAGGCTTTGCTCACCACACCCCTCTCTGTCTCAGGGTGTCTCCACAGACATGCCACATTGGCTGGGTCGAACTATATAGATGCACTATTTTATTTAATTTAATTTGTTTGGATTTTCCCCCTGATTTGCTTCCTAATTTAGTCGTCTCCAATTCCCACCTGTCAGTGCTTCCCCCCTTGTCATACGACGAACTGCTAGTCAGGGAGGGCGATGCCATTGCGTGCTTCCTCCGGTACACGTGACGCAAGCCGCAGCCTCTTTTTGAGCTGCTGATCATGCAACGTTTAGTTTAGCGGTGTAGCAAACCCAGAGGAAAGCGCTCCCGCCCACCTCTTGTATGCATGAGCTCACAGACGCCCGTGATTGGACAGTGTCGCGCTGATTGACATGGGGGGAGAACGTATGCTGCCCCTCCCACCCTGAGAGCACGGCCAGTCTTGCTCTGAGCTCCCGGCTACGGGCAGCTATAGTATCACCCGGATTCGAACTCGCGATCTCCGGATGACAGGGCGAGTGATCTACATGGAGTCTAAAAAAACACCTTTGTTTTTTTATTTTTCCTTCAGTTATTCTGAATCTCAATAGAGCGTTGCTGCTAGACCATCATGAGAGGAGTGTGTATCGATGTTAGGCTTACATGAACTGAATTACTTCCATTATGCATAATAATTAACTGCCACTTTTTTTATTCCCACAACGTTCCTTGTAGGCAAAAGAAATTCACATATTTTTTAAATACTTACGTTTCTCTTGTCTACAGTTTTGCCACAGACAGTATCAACCCCCTGTTTAGCAAAAGTCTCATTGCCAGTCCTGCTTTGTACAGACCCAGATTGGAAAAGCAGTCAGGGACAAAGTTTTTAGCACATGTACCAGTTTTTGCAGACTGTAGCAAGGACATGGCCATCAAAAATAAACTTCATCCATTCAGCTCTTCTGTCGCTACTATAGCTTTGCGTCCTGTTGCTGGTCCATGCTTCCGACAATGGCGCAGTTCCCATGCTTAGCTCTTAAGCTTGATATTAATTCTGGTGAGTCTGGGTCTCGCAAAAAAGAAAACGACACACCGTTGCAGATGTGATTATTCTAAAATGCGATGTGATAATTCTAACATAATTCTAATGAGCCTGCTAATGACATCACAAGGGGCTCTGTAATCCGAACGGCCAATGTTTTCTGTAATGGACAGCCCACGAAAAACTGACTGGGTTGCCATATTTCAAAGTTTGCATATTAGTAGGCACTCCACATACCCACATGGGCTTCCCAAGCACTGAGACATGGGGTTAGGGTCTACAGTTATCCCTCAGTACCCTGGATTAGTTAAGAGTTATGTGGTTTGCTAATTCTTGTCCATGTTTATAGCTGAGTTGTTTACCAAGAGCTAGTCTGGCTTGTGAGACTTTGAGTGCTATGAAGGTTTGTGTATAATACACATGGTTTTGTTCCCTCCAGAGGTGACCACACATCTGCAGACAGCTACCTGACTGTGCTGCCCCGTGACACAGAGTTCGTAGTGTTCAGCATCGATGGCTCGTTTGCTGCCAGTGTGTCTATTATGGGCAGTGACCCTAAAGTGAGAGCAGGAGCAGTGGACGTCGTCAGGTACCTCATAGCCTCTTCATTCGATTCCAGCTATGCAGTCTGTCTTCTCAGTCTGTCTTCTCTATGGCTAATAACTGAAATGTTTTGGATGAGAAGAGGGCAAAGGGACATGTGAATCAGTATGTTTTCACTAAATAACATTCTGTCAGCTGCTTTTAATGTTCTGACTCAACTGGAGAAATGGAGCACACTTAGCATGTCCTCGTCCACGCTCTTTACCGAGCTGCCAAGTGTTTTCCGTAGTAGTGAAGTGTTTATAATAACATTATACACGGCAGCCTTGGCTTTTTAAATACGTCTTTCATTTGTGCTTTACAGGCACTGGCAGGACCTGGGCTACCTGATCGTGTACGTCACAGGCCGCCCAGACATGCAGAAGCAGAGGGTGGTGGCCTGGCTCTCGCAACACAATTTCCCTCACGGCATCGTGTCCTTTTGCGACGGTCTGGTGCACGACCCCCTTCGTCACAAAGCAAACTTCCTCAGGTCCCTCATCGCTGAGGTAGGAAGCCGGAGATGCATCATGAAGAGTCTTTCATCATTGATTAAAACAATATTTAAACATTCCAGTGAGCTTGCTCTCTTATTCTCCCCAAAGGCACACATGAGGATCTTTGCTGCGTACGGCTCCACAAAAGACATCTCGGTGTACACTTCACTCGGCCTGCCGTCTTCTAATATCTACATTGTTGGCAGACCAACGAAAAAGATGCAGCACCAGTGTCAGGTATGCCTTAAAGTTTTATGAACACTTTGTGCCGCAGCGATCGTCATTAATGGTTATTAAAATCCGAGAAACAGCCAAACCTCTCGCTCTTTTAGTTATTAGGGGTGTAATGATACTGTCCGCTCACGATTCGATTCTATTCACGATACTGAGTTCACGATATTTTAAACAAAAGAAACAAAATGTCTTTTATTTCGGAAGGGTAAAAAAAATGCACATTTTCGTTTCTGTTGAGTAAAAACTTTAACAAGGACTTTTTAGTCTCCTTTAAATTAAAAGAAAGATGATGAGTTTATACGGGGGAGATCTGTAATAACAGTACAGAGGTGGAAGACCTGAGAACTGGAGAAGAGGTCTGGTTCCTCTCATCATTTTGAGGGAGTTTTTCCTTGCCACCGGCGCCACCGGCTTGCTCATTAGGGATAGCTGTTGGGGACAAGGTCTATAGGCCATGTCCTGGTTTCTTGTCTTTGTAAAGCTGTTTTGAGGCAATGTCCTTTGTTAAAAGCACTTTAGAGATAAAATAAAATTGAATTGAATTGATGCGGTTTATTCCTGCTTAGGAAGCAAGCTTAAAAGTGTGGGGAAAAACAATTTATGTGTGGTGCTAGTCCAGCCTCGCTCACCGCTACCTCCATATTTCGAGCGCTGTCCGTAACGACTAGCTTTTTCAAGCTTTGACTCTGAAAGAGCCGATTTTCTCGGCTATGTTTAGCCCGACGTGTGACTGGAAAAAAGGGTGAGTTAAGAGTACGACGCTCACCATTTCCCACTCTCCGGTGATCACATGTGCTGTGATAGTGCCATAGCTCTGGGTAGCCCTTGTAGTCCATCCGTCTGTGGTTATCGCTACACCGTTTGAAGCTGCTAGGCTGTTAATGCAACGGAAGACACAGTGTTGTGTATGCGAGCGTGACGGTGAGGGTGTACAGCCCTCTGCTGTATCGGGATATGTCCACGATTCACATCGTCACATTTTTGCATTGTGAGAAATAATGTATATGCCAATGGCGGGTATAGAGCCTAACTATGGTGGAATGGCAATAATGCATAACTACCTACCTCCTGACTGCCCAGTCGCTTCCACTGTCAGTGAGTTTGAGTAAACAGGGTTTGTTTTTTTAACCCGGTACAGAATTCATGTTGGGGTTTTGTTGGGTTTTGTTGCAAGTTTAGAAACACTGAAGTAATTAAAAAAAAAAATGCTGTTTTCAACGTCACGAATGGCATAACAGCGTTTACTTACTGTACTTCACCTCTGTGTTCTCCTTTGCAGTTCGTCTCGGATGGTTACGCGTCTCATTTGTCGCAGCTGGAGTACAGTCAGCGCTCGCGGCCAGCCAAGACAGGCAGCACACGTGTGACTCTGCGTAAGGGAAGCTTCGGTCTGGGTGCCAGTGGCGACTTTCTGCGCAAACGCAACCACCTGCTGCGAACCATCTCCTCCCAGCCAGCCCCCACCTCCTCGGCTACGTCCTCCGGCCACGGGGGCCGTCCCGAGCGCGCTCAGAGCCAGTCAGAGTTCGACCGCGAGCGGGCCGACCGTGCACAGCGGAGCATGAGCATCGCGGCTGGCTGCTTTGGTCGTGCGGGGAAGCTGGACGGAGGCACCTTGAGCCCCAAGTAACCCTCCATCAACTGGGAGTCTGCTGGGAAGAATGAAAATGAAAACGGGACTCCGTGAGAGACTGGCACAGCTTTTCTAATGTAGCAAGAGTGGCGTTGGGAAAAAACGTTTTTAATTTTTTTTTTAGGTGAAGAAGAAATCGAATGCCTTATGCATCGCTCTAGGTTTTGGAACGCTGGTCCTTGCCTCTCAGTTTCCTTGAATGTACAGACAAAATGGATGCTAGGGTAGTTATGACTCCTCCAATCTCCACCTGCATCATCAGAAAAGTGGAAGAAGAAGTCTCCGACATGTCATCATGTTGTCCACCAAACATGTTCCACCTGTAAATACATGCCTCCCTCCTCACGTGCTCAGGGCAGCCGTGCACAGACGAGCTGGCCATGGTCAATCCCAGAAGCCACTTGTGTTAGCCACACTCCACCCCTCTTTGCCAACTGCTAGCCCCCAGTTCCTTCCTGTTCTCGTGGAGGGGGTTCTCGTCCAAAGCCCCACAGCATTTGGCAATAAGGACCCACCATGTTGTAACTTGTGTTTGGCTCGCAGGTCATCAGAGGCCTTACTTCTTAACGGCGCATCACCACACGAGCATCAAACAAACACGGGGCGAGTGCTGCTCTGGGGCTGAGCTGAAAGCGAGGACGTTTTTGACACTCAAACTGTAATTTGGCAACAATCCCTTTATCTGGCCATCTGCTTGCAATACCTCTCGGACATCACCAGGGTGTCTAGTGCTCCTGAAAACTCTCATCTCTGTGGTGCAGCATGCTGTGTACAGACAGCCAAGAACGAATCTTCCTGAGCCTCCACGCCATGACGTTTCCTCATCTCCCTTTCTTCTGCCCGGTTCTGGAGCAAAACCTTTCCTCGAATCCTGTAAATCCTCCAATGAGACGCCTGGAGTCTCCGTCTATCCAAGCGTCCATTGAAGAAATCAGTCGTTTTTTTCAGCAGACGGTCCAAGCGGTAGTTAGTCGTCTCTCAGCAATTCGTGCACCTTTATTGCTTTGCTTTACTAGAAGAATCGTAGAGTATACGGACTTCTGGCGACACTTGATACAACCGATGGCCAAAATCATTTCTTTTCCAGACGCTGTAGTTACGTAACTGTATAACCTCACTGTTCCGTTTGCACAAGTCGATAGTGGAGAACCTTGTTACCATCTCATGTGGCTACATATTGTTATGGTGTAGTGCATGATCCTTATGAATTATACCACAGGAGTGGAGTGCGTGCGTGAGTGCGTGCACAGCCGTAGTATTTTATCTCTTAACGTCAGGATTAAGAAACGTGCCAAATTTAGAACGATCGTAGTTCGCGACAGACGCCACAGTAGGCTTCATCGTCGATTTCCTTCTCGCCGTACTATCGAGTATTCCATCCGAGCGTATATTTGAGCTGTAAAGATCTGCTGATATTCCGCTTCGACGGCACGCGTATACCGTTTATAAGATTTAGATCATTTCAGGTCAACATGAAGTCCTTTACAAGTCAGTGCTCTAGCTTACTCTTCATATGTAAGTCAGATGTATAGAACTATTGCAGGATATTCTTTTATTCATAAGCTGTGATTTTACTTTGGTTTTTAGATTCAACGGCATGACGCGTCGTAGCCAAATACTGTATAAAGATTATTATTATTATTTTTTTTGGGTATTTGTTAACGGATAGAAGACGACCAGACAACCGGACGAGCGGATGAGTCGCGTTTCGTTAGGATCCTGTCAGAGTTGTACATTGGAGGGGTTTTCGGACGCAGCAGACGCTCGTTTATAATGGTCCGAAGGGGTCGTGTTTTGCGGTCGCGCGGGAATTACGGACGTGTAGATATTGTAAAGATGTACATTTTACTATATAGGAAATGTATGGTCAGAAATTATTTATGTAGATTTGCAGATGTAATGTCAGATTTTAGTGTTTAATGGTTGCTTTAATTATTATTATGATTTTTTTGGAGATAGTTTCTTTAAGGACCAACACCATTAATGCCATCAGTGCAGTTTGTGTACAAGAAAACTACAAGACACCACCGCGCAGACAATCAGTCTCGGGCACACACACCAACACACCAACACACCAAGAACACACACACCTTGGGAATATGGTACTCTTCACGCATTAAGTACTTGACATGTCCATTAGATGAATGTTTTTGCAGGGTGTGAAAGATTTCTTTTATTAAACTGGCAGGTTTTATGTGGTTCTAGTTTATCATCAGAGAAGTTTTAGAGAAGTCGTCGTGTGGAGGTATTTTATTTGGAGAATTTAAGGTGTTATATTCAGAATGAAGTTGGCGCGGTGGGTAGCATCCGGGTTCGGTTCTGTCTGGAGATGCGTTTCTCCACGGTTCTTCCCAAGATCCTTCCAAAGACACATTGGAGCTACTAAATTTGCCCCGAGGCGTTTCCGTGGCTTCTGCCTGATGAGCGCTGGGGTAGGCTCCAGCACCCGGAGTGAGCCAGTAGTAGGAATGGGCTTATGAATGAATGAATGAATGAGTGAATTCAATATGACATAAGCATAATGTTCATGAAAGAAAAGGGTTTTTGTGTACAATATAGCGCCTTCCCATAGTTTTTTTCAAAACTGTCCAGCAGAGGTTTCGTCCAGCAGAGGGTGCAAGTGAGCAGCTTTCAGGCAAGTGTTTTTTTTTTGTTTTTTTTTTAATGGACCAATAAATATTCAACATCTACTCATGGCTGAATTGTTTAATATTTAATACAGAAATCCAGAAATGTCACCACCTTTTCTTCTTTTTTCTCTCTCTGTTGGAAGCACATTCAGATTTGTTCGTGCTATCAATAACATTTTTAATTATTCTGTTATATTTATTTATTTATTAATTTTTGCCAACCTTGCCTCTTTTTTTTTTTTGCCCTGCTTTTAAATCGGGAGGTTTTAAAACGTTTTAGAGCTTGGTCAACGTTACTGGGAGCCACAGGAAAGCAAAGCCATCGTTTTAAACTAGTCATCATTTGAATTTCTCACCAACACTCCTACCTGTTCAGAACCAATAACCCTGATTCTTAGGTGCATGTCAGCTACACTATTCTATGTATTATTTATATATTACAGATTTATATCCAAGACCAGGTCAGCTTTTGAGTGTAACGTTCCATTTTTCGATAACTTACTACGAATACACTGTCCTCTGTCTAGAAACGGCAATCAGCATGTAATTATTACGAACAAACAAAACACATTTATAAGTATATGGCACAATGTGATATTGTGAAAGCATCCCACCCTTCACCTCGCCTCGCCTCGCCTCAGCTCATCCCTCCGACTCCCATTCCACCGCGTTTTTCTTTGCCGTGTTCAGATGGTGTCCAAACGTATCCGGTTTTCTCCAAAAAAAAAAAAAACTGTATTTCCGACCGTACTCTCTCAATACAAACCTGTAACACTGTAAACAGTTTTGATCTGAATGACTTTTCAGCTCTTTTTCATCCACTTGTGCTCGATTCTGTATTATTGTATGTACTGTGGATTAAATACAGTTGGACAGCTACGATGTTTCTGTAATCTTTAATAAGTGGAGAGAAAACTGACTCTTTTTTTCTGTGACATTTCTAAATTGGGTTTGGGATGCTTTTCTTTTTCCAGACGAATATGAGTACAAGTACATTTTTATAATGCTCATTAATACTGGAATGAGAGACTTGAGGTTCATTTATGATGGAACATTTTATTTCACTCTGTTCTTCACCATCAGGAGCTGATAGCAGTCGAGTCATTGTGCTCAGGGTTACAATGAAGATGTTAGGGAGTTTAACAGAAAGTAGCCAACATGGACAACATGAGAGCCTAAAAGATTAGAACTGAACTGCTCATTTTCAGGCATCACCTATTTAAACACACACACACATGTACACACACACACACACACGTGGCCATTTTCATGTAGGGAAAAATTGGGACACTTTCTTAAAACACAGTAAAACCTGAAATCTGTCATTTCTTAGCTTTATTTAAGACAAAATGACAAAGAAAAGATTTTTTTAGTGTTTTCAGTTATGAACTTAATTCTTTTTGTTAAATATAAACAAAAGAAGTTGGGACAGAGGCGTGTTTATATGACTGGGTCACGTCACCTTATTTAATTACACTTTTTAACCATTTGGGTATTGAAGATTCCGAGACTAACTGTTGAAGTTTTCCAAGTGGGTTTTTTTTGCCCGTTCTTGCTGTATACAAGACTTTAGCTGCTCAACAGTGTCATACATTTTCAACAGGAGACCGATCTGGACTGCAGGCAGGCCAGTCAAGTCAGGGTTTGTCCGGCTGAAACAGACATGGAGTTCCTGGGAAAAGAGCAGCATGTGTGTCTCCAAAATACCAATATAAGCCTCCACATCAATGGTAACTTCACATACATATATACATACATATACAGTACAGGCCAAAAGTTTGGACACACCTTCTCATTCAATGCGTTTTCTTTATTTTCATGACTATTTAC
>JANCOA010000009.1:8985343-8995967 GCA_024363135.1 Leptodoras oyakawai | reverse complement strand
GAGTTGCTGGCTGGGCACCGGCTCCCCCGTGACCCCGTAACTGGGAATAAGCGGTATAGAAAATGACTGACTGACTGGTTTAAAGTCTACTCTCATACTGTTAACTTTAGCAATTAACAGACCTTCTTCAGGCATTCTATAAAGCGGCCGGGTATTCTGACACCAGTTCACCTCCGCATTGAGAGCTGCCTCGCAGGAGCTGCTGCCTGGCCTTGGTGCATTATAATGAGGCAACGGAGAGGGCCGAGCTTGCTCTAATGAAGCTGCTGTCTTTGCCAGGACGCTGGGCGAGCCACGCTCAATTACCCCTCTGAGCGAAGTAAAGAGTTTTTTTGCTGGACTTGCAAAAAAAAAAAAAAAAAAAAAAAAGAAAGGAAGCAGTGCAGGGCAGACTGCTATTGTGCAGTTTATGAAATACCAAACAGAGCCACACAAAAAAGCCTAAATGCAGGGAGGGTTGTTTTAAACATATAAAAAAAAAACGTGCTTGTGGGAGAAAAAGAGGAGGACCGGGACTAGATTTAGCTTCCGAAGAAGACTTTCTAAAGCCCAGTTCTTCATCCACCACTGCTCTCTGGCTACATGGCCGCCAACTCCATTGCGTCACGTACATTTTCTCGAAACGCCTCGGCAGATTTAAAATCCACCCTTTTAATTGGCTGTGAAAGGTCTGGGCTCCGTGGAGACTCTGCCACTCCAGTGTGTCAATGACTGGCGCATGAGAGGAGAGCTTCAGGCTGGCACTGAAATTAGGCCTGGATCACCCGAGAGTCCTCGGCTATGATCAGTTTCACAGCATTAGAGAGCAAATCCCATTTAAACACCCATAAATTCACCAAAATATCAAACCTGCATCCCATAAAAATCGCCCCCCCCCATCCCCCATCTGCTTCACGTAACCATTATCTTTATTATAAGAAGTGCTCTCGGACTCCAGGCTGGAGATTATTCATTACCAGCGATGCTGGTTCATTTGGGGATAATTGTGAGCAGGATCATAATGTTTTAATGATGCCTCTTTGGATTCGGGGTGCCTGACCCCAGGAGGGTTTAACGTGCTAATCACGAAGAAGGGCACGCAACCAGGCACCAAGGCATCACGCACACCTCCGCTTACCTCCCACCTCCCTCCTCCCTCCTCTTTCCCATACTGCTAATAAACCAAGGTTCCACTTCAAAGCAACGCGCAGAGGAAAGAACATTAAGCAGCTAATGCCTTGGGCAGAACTGCTAGCCAGTGAGTGGGTGGAGACGATGCTGGGGTTTAGTAGCAGAACAGCCTTTTCCAGTCGAAGAGAGAGAAAAAAAGACAGCGCAGTGGACGAGTTTCCCACTAAAACCATGATTTACGGGTCCTTCAGAGGCTAGAGCCAGTAAAACATGGCGAACATGGCGGCTGCTTGAGAGCGTACGCCTTAGACGGAGGGAACGTCATCGGACGGTGCCAACCCGAGAAATTGGAGGGCCCCGAAGGCGGCAATAAGGCATAATTACGGTGCCGGTGATCGTGATACAGCCATCTCGCCAATCAAAGCTCATGAATAAGAGATGGGGAACAAAAAAAAACATTAAAATTAAAAAGCATTAAAAATGCAGGGGGAAAGAATGCAGTCACTGACTTGTGTGCCCGGATGAAAAGAGCCTCTTCTCAGTTTGGCTCGGTTACACACAGCAGCGTGCGAACGTGCACTGAACCACAACACATGAGGGTTAATCGGAGGAGTGTGCATCACTGCAGAGGTGTGGTACTCCAGTACTACGCATCCAGTAAAAGTAAGTAATACAAAAAAAAAAACCACACAGGGAAGTTAATCAAACATGAGAGTATTAAAAAACCCCTCCACCGAGACCCCGTTGACCCCCATCAGCTCAGCTTGCATCATAAATATAAGCATCGGAGCATCATTAGATCTTTTTGCCGTGCTCGTTACTGCTACTCAGAGCACTACAGCTACATTAGTCGGACTGTTGAATGTTGAAACTGTTAAACGCTCCCTCCACATCGCCTGGCGACAGTTTGTGGAACTTCCAAGGACAGGCAGGTGTCCGTGCGAGTACGCGTCACCTTCGGGTGCTGCATCAGCTGTTCTGGAGTGCGAATGTGTGTCTGAGTGTGTGTGTGTACCTGAGAAGTCCGCCGAGCTCTCCTCAACGCCGCGGGCCGACTCCATCAACGTGCTGAACAGCGTGCCGATGGGGTCCAACGGGTGGCCCACCCAGCCCTCCAGATTCGTGATGGAGGTCATCCCTTTATAGAGCGTTTCTAGAGACAGAGACAACGAGAGCGTTAATGTAGTGCGCTTCATCCCTGAGCTTGCACGCACGCAATCATGCACGTCTGGTCTGTACGGATCCACGTCTTATACCTCTGTGCTGTAGCAATATACACCGAAGTGGTAATGCAAGTGCCAGAAAAACTGGTATACCAGTTAATACACGGGATCTCGTATGGAACGTTGCACAGTCCTCACACTGATGTTTTTTTTTTCTTTCTTTTTTTATGGCCATACTGCTGACAAGTTCTTGCAGTCACGGTACGCCCTTCAAATCCAAACTTTGCTTCAACCTCCGAAAAGCTATGACGCAGGTCACGAGCTCCGACTATTAAACCGTGTTGAAAATGGCAAAATCACAGCTCTAGAAGCTTCCGTAGATGTCTATCGCTTTATATATACGTGCTGCCGGACGCGACCAGTGACGTGCACAGATGCCGCGAGCTGTGTCCTTTGCATAGGCTCAAGTGAACTGAAAACCAGCACCAGTTTTTCTGGCACTTCAGCGTAAATTACTATTGTAAACTATAAACGGATATAAAGTATGCCGTTCTGAACATGTGGATTAAAGCACATCGGAACGGAAAACTGCAGGGTGGGAACACGGTGCCAGACCTGTCATTGGTTATTTTCCTCAACAGCATGCCCCGCTGAGTCTGCGTGGACCCACAGGCCCGTGAAGCCTACATCGAACGCGGTCTGTTTTTTTGGCACGGACCTACATCGCTAAAATACTTTCTGATCGTGTTTCATAAGCGTGTCGTAACTTCAGCTAGTCGTGCTGCACGGCTGCTCCGGCAGACGGAGGAGAAAAGGGATTTCCGCGTGCGTCGGCCTTCAAAACTCAAGACTTTTCAGCATGACTTTTCCTTTGTGCCAGAGGACAATGGCAGACACCTGAGAGCTGCGAACGCCTCGGTTCCTGCAGCTCCTGTGCAAATCACTGCAATGGCACTTTACATTCTGGCCACCGAGGCTGCTCATTTGAATGTGAATAGTGCTCGTGCGCTAGACCCACAACAGGTAGTCATTTGCATTTTAATGCAAGTGACCCCAGCAACAGTGGGCATAAGTGGACATTGTAGCTTAAGGGTAGAAAAACTGCAGCATAAAAAAAAAAAAAAAATGGACACGCCTATCCATAAATACACACACAACACCAAAAGGAGTGATTGATTACACGAGGCTGAGAGACATTTTTCAGCACATGCGCCCACAAAAGCCGGCTTCAATTTGTCCCGGTGTCAGAATGTGATACATTTACAGGACGCTTGCTTGCTTGCTTGCTTGATGGATGGATGCTGCGTGTTGCAGCTTAGCAGAGAAAGCAGATGATCCGAATTTCTAACTACAAAAAAAAAAAAAAAACGGCATTAAGAGAACAGTACACTCAAAATGCAAATATAGCTAACGACGCATGATGTTCATTTGCATCACGCTAACCGGCGTGAGGAGAGGAGAGGAGAGGAGAGGAGAGACGGGGTTGGGGGGGTGGACTTTTCAGGAAGAGTGGGTTTCCTGTAGGTTACACTTCATCTGGACCTGTGAGCAGCGCTGCGCAGCGCAGGACGTGGAAGAGCTCACCGTTTTTGTGCTTCCTAAAAAACTCCAGCTGCTTCTGTTGCTGTCGGCGCAGGGTGTTGACGATGGCGATGGCCAGCCGCAGTGCCTCTCGCGGGTAACCGTGCGACCTCAGGGCGTCTACCCGGGCGCAGGCCGTGGGCACGTGTTCTGGGGGACGCAGACAGACAGACAGACAGACGGATGGACAAACAAATTATAAATCACAACCGGCATCATGCAGCATTTTTCATTATTTGGTTTTGAGGAGCTTCTGAGGTCTTCTGGAGCTTCTCCGTAGACGTCGCACAATAAACAGAACTAATCACGGTTTGCGCTCTTCAGCCTACAAGTACCTAAGAATTTCTACACAACCCTGAACTTTCCAGGTGTAACTTTTTTTTTTTTTTTTTGTACCCTAACTTGCACATTTTTCTTTTCCGCCGATGCCACAGAAAACTGCAGACAAAGGACCGGAGTCAGCACAGATGTCTTTTATCCCCGGGTCTCGAGCCGCTTACCGTGCCACAGGGGCCAGCCACGTGAGTCGAACAGGGAGTTCTCAGTGCTGTCGTGGTAGCAGTAGTTGGTGTAGAGGTCATCGCTGATGATGTGCTGCAGGTGGCTGTCCTGCCAGTGGAGATCGCAGGCCTCGATGGCCCTGGTGAACACTGTCCGGTGAGGCCGAGCGCTGGAATCTGAGGAAGACGGGCGAGACAGAAGTGAGAAGGCTGAATGCAAATAGGTTGTGGCGGTGTTATTCTCAGTGCTCCAGGAAGGAGTGGTCTGCAGTCATAGCCTCTGAAAGGCTTCAACACTGTGTTTTTGTTCCTGTGGCAGGTGTAGACAAAACAAGCCTGCACCCTGTAGCACGGGCTTGGCAGCAAACGGACATGCATTCACCGAATTCCATTCCAGCATCTTTTAACACTCGACGTTACATTAGCAGGCTGGGAGCTTCCCCCAGTCATTATATTCAACGTTACTGGTGTACGTTTTCACTGAATAAATGCCGGTTATCATTTTCCCTTTAAAAGACAGACTGCAATTTTTTTTTGCAGTGCTCACTTTTTTTTTTTTTTTTTGCCATTTGTAAAGGTTATCTCTAGCGCACATTTTAGGTGATATCAAATAACATTACTCTAAAGCGGATTGTGTGAAGGGGTGGGGGGTGGGGTTTGTGATCGATGTAAGCACAAAATAGCTTTAAACGCAATAATAATTATGGTCCTGTAATACCGCTCTTCCACATTCATGCCCCTGGCACAGCTCCGAAAACTCAGAACAAAGCAAAGCACTGCCTTGGAGATATCATTTCTCACACTTATTAGAGAACGGAAATGAATATTTATAACAATAGACTCCTTTCAGACATTCTGGACCTTGCGAAAAAGCACACACAAAAAAAAGTTTCATTAAAGGCTCTGCGTTTAATTCTGCTGAGGGATAAGAACGACAAAGTGAAGACGAAACTGCATGGAGGAGGAGGAGGAGGAGGAGGAGGAGGAGTCATTATGCCGTTCAATTAGTCCCACAAAGCCCAATAAAATGGAGGCGCTGCAGATTTCTGGCCTGATTAAAAGGATGATTCTTTTTGTCTGCACGCCCCCCTGAATGCGTTCACACACACCTTGGTTGGCGTGGGCACCTTGAGGAAGAGCGTTGGTCAGATTGGGCAGCTCGTTGCCATGGTTACCGTCTTCCCAGGGGCAAACGTCCACGCCGTTCCACTTCTTGAGCTGCCGGAGCCAAGAGGCCTTCTGCTCGGACTTACAGTGAGGGTTCAGCACAATGCACATCCACAGTGCACCTAGAATGAGAGAGAGAGAGAGAGAGAGATGATTAGTATACACACACACACACACACACACACACACACATGGCAGGGAGAGGGTGAGAGAGGGAGGGGGGGTTCGCACCACAGGACAGAAGGAAAGCGAGATATACAGTTTGCACATGCATGAGAGGGCAAGAGAGACAGTACAAATGCATGACACAGAGAGAGAGAGAGAGAGAGAGAGAGAGAGTTGGAGGACAGAGAGGAACAAGAAAAAGGGGACAAAGCAAAAAAGGAACAGTGAGGAAGCAGGAGGAAGGGAGAGAGGTAGAGATGGGTAACAGGGGAGAGGAAGGGAGGCAGAGATAAAAGGAGTGGGGGAGCAAGTGAGAGAGGATGGAGAGAATACAGGAACGCAGAGAGATGAAGGTACGTAACCAGGTCCATGCAGAACAACTTTCCTCTAATCCCTTCTTCTCTCCTTTACTAAAACCCAACCCGCTTTCAGTAAACGTCCACTGGCCTTCACAGTTTAGCTTACATTATTTAACACAATAAAACTGAGCTGCGTCTCTCCGTATCTCTCTCTCCCTCTCTCTCACACACACATTATTATTATAACGGGAAAGAATTGAAGGTGTTACACGGTCAGATGGAAATCTGAATCCAAGACCATTTGCCACTTCAGACGTAAACACAGATACGGGTCACCTGACTGCTCGAACGAGAACGGCCACCACGATCCCGACAAACCGCAGACCTTCTGCGCCAAAGCCAGCGTCCCCGAGCCGCCCACCGCTCTCATTTTGTTCCTCTGCTAAACATGCTAATCTATGCTGCGCTCATTAGCAAGCCTGTCTTAATTGTCTTCCGTGCCTATTCTCTGAAGGTTCCCGAGACCCGACACACCGCGAGAGATTCTTTCAAGGGGTCAATTAGAGCTGATGGCTGTAAAAAAAAAAAAAAAAAAAAAAATCTATGAGAGTGTCATATATGGCAGAGCAAGGCATCGAATAAAAGTAAAGTGTTAATATGTATGGATACGTCTTGAAAATAATAAGAAATAACAGAGAATGGAAAATAAAGTCAAATAAAATAGGGGAAAAAATGTAAAGGAAAATTAAAAAAAAAAGAAACAAAAAGAGATGGGGAGAAAAAAAGGAAAACATAAATATGGCTAAAAAAAATAAATAATAATAATAATAATAATAAAAAATTCAATAAATAAATAAAACAAACCAAATACGCAACTGCTGGCTGACTCATTTGAATGAGAACATGAATACGTTTGAGAAAATTATTTTGGATTATACAGTTGACTTGCATAGTTTGTACGTGATGTCATAATTTGTTGTGATGTCATACACATTGCATTCAAACAGTAAAAGAAATGCAGCCCTACCTCAACATTAATTCTTGTCCTCTCTTTAAAAAAATGCAACCAATTCCTTGAACATGATTCTTCACAAATATAATTCGGTAACTAGAATTTTGGATTCTCCTATAAACTTTAAAATGGCAGACGGATTCACGTCCACACCAAAAGTCTTTCATTGGGGGGACGGTTTCTCTGTTAGAGGTTAGACATCCCACAGACACATACAAACCAAAAATGACAGACCGCGTTCTGAGTGAGCGCGGGATCGATAGTGTCTTTCTCTCTCAGGGTTATAACCCGCTCGCCTCTCTCCCGAGCTGGCCATTGCAGGCGTTGGATGTGAGCCGTAAGTCACGCGGCCAGCTGCATTAGGCCGTGATGGATGGACCCCGGTGAGAGGCTCATGCAATACAGATCATGTACGTGGGTTTAATCACTCCCCAAGCGGTGGCACAATAACATACAGAGAATACCTGCAGCGCCCGGGCCGCGCGGGGAGACGGGAGGAGAAGAAATACGATGTCAGAGGAACAATTAGAGAGGGGGGTGAGGCGAAGGCAGACAAAGGGGTTCGAGTAGGGAGAGAAAGACGGAAGGTGTGAAGGAGGGATGAAGTGAGGAAATATGGAAGAGATGACGTAAAGAGGAGAAGAAGGGGGAGGGGAGAGAAGAGGAAAGCTGGTGCGCCTTTTGTTTGGACCTCGAGGACAACAGAAGGAAGAGAGAAAGTGCAATGAGGACGTGCCATCCCGGATCATACACTGGAGTAAACCATTTTCACAACAGAGAGGGTGGTGGGAAGAGCGAGTGTGTGTGTGTGTGTACACATCTATCTATCTATCTATCTATCTATCTATCTATCTATCTATCTACACACACGTGTATATATATACATACATACATATATACACACATACATACATACACATACTTTATATATTGTGTAAATATTTTTATTTAAATATTCTAAAATTAAAAATAAATTAATAAAAACATTTTTTAAATGATTTATTTCTTTTTTCTTTTTATTTTTACAGCATTTTTACAGCATTGCTACAACTGCTTGAATATTTATTTAAAAATAAATTGTGCATGTGTGCGCATTTCTTTCTTTCTTTTTTTTTTATTTATTATTATTATTTTTTTAAGTAGAATCAGCAATACAGAATTATTGCAGCACTTATTTATTAGAACACTTATTTGTAACTATTAGTGTGTTAAAGTACATATTTAAAAACTTTATTAGTCCCCCTGACTTTTCTTCCATCACCGCTTGGACGCTTGGACATCTGCAAACAACAAACTAATTTGCGTACACAGCCTTTTTTTTTTCCTTTGAGAATGACAACGAAACGGAGTCACTGCTCTGACTTCTCTCTTGTGGCGTCATCGGATGTAACGAAGTACCGACGGTATTAAGAACAGGTTTCTGATCTCTTTATCAGGTTGTACCTTCAGTCCTTGCCAGCAAAGCCGTACTAATCGGAGGACTGTAGTGCGCTGCGTGTGGAACGGCGAGGCGAGGAAGAGCAGGCCACCATGGCAGCTGTAATTCATTATGATGGAGATCAAGATAAGGCGATGTGTCTTTTTTGGAGCAGGACAGAGTGGGGTGGGTTTGTTGTGTAGTGAGGAGAATATTAAACAAGGCGCTGTATCGTAATTGAGCATGTAGCATCTACCATGCCTTTGCCTTCGCACCGCCTCGCTCAGCGGAGTTTCCGGCTGTGAGGATGGGTTAACGCTTAAGGATTAGAGCCTGCTGGTGTAATTATGTCAGTAAAGACAATTCATGGCCTAATTCCCCCTTAACCCCCAAACCCCCCCTCCTCTTATTTTCCCGTCCCTGACTTGTCCCACCTCTGCTGAAACTCAAACATCATCTAGATGAGAATGCTTCTGTTTCACAGCAGCGCAGATTAATTAAAACAGTACTGAGCTTTGCTGAATATATTCACACGTGAACACACTCCCTTCCCCCTCCCTTGAGCTGCTGCTTTCCCAGGCCTAATCTGAGCCTTCACTGCCCGTCTCTATCAACCTGCCGAGACTCTCAGCCCTTATCTCTACCCACTACACACACACACATGCAAACAAACCAAGAACCCACAGCGTCCTTCACCAAACCCACCCACGCAGGCCTGTCTGAGGCAAACCTGCTTTTGTTCTCTCGACAAAAGGGGGAACCGTGGGAGAACCGTGGCTGTATAAACCTCCGTCATAATCGCTCCCTCATTTCTAGCACTTCTTCTTTCCTAGCCTCCTCCCCGTAGCTCCGACCTGACCGCCGGTGTCACATTAAGTGTCCAGGATTTAATGAAACAGTCTTGGCATTATCGCTCCTGTCAGGAGGCTGGAGGTGGCGGAGGGGGAGCAGCCTTCATAACGAAGGCCTCTCCAATTATGGAGCTGACAGCACTAGCGATTCATCAGAGAGAGCGAAGAGAGCGGTGAGGGGAGAGACAAAGGTGGATCGGACGCGGCCTTCTACTCCTTTCCTGCTCTTTAACGAGGCCGCTCTTTTCCGAGACCTGAAACAAAATGGCTGCTGGAGAGGAAAGGAACGCTATACTGAAAAGCTATACTGATACTGATCACTTTAATGACCCAAACATGATTTTAAGGAAATTCTGACAACTAAAAAAAAAAAAAAAAAAAAAAAAAGATGAGATTATGATGTAATAACCTGAAGGCAAGGTTTGACAAGGTTTCAAGGGCAGATGTTTTTCAGAATTTTCAGGTGTTCTTAAAGTACTGGGATTCTTTTTACTGGAATATGGACGGACACAAAAGAAAAATAATAAACCCTTTTTTAATCGAGGCACTAAAAGAACCCTCTGTACCCATGTGGAATACTGATTTTCTCTCCTCATGCCCAGGAACCCAGACTCGCTCTAATGTGCCCGCTGGCGAAACATGATGCCGCTTACAGCATTGGCAGGCGTGATGGTGTGGCAAGCCAGTCACAATTTAAGTGATTACAAATCCATCCAATTTTGAGCCACTTTCATTCCTGTGCTGCTTTGGGCAATTTTAACCCTTGTTGAAGACAATGTGTATGCAGTGAACTGTAAGTACTGAGTACACACACACACACACACACACACACACACACACACACACACACAGTCCAGCCTCTTGAGCCTACATTACAACATTGCAGGCACAAAGCCCTGGAGTGGCCTTAAGTGGAAAAAGAATATGCAATATTGATCAGGAGCAAACGCTGCAAATGTGCAGGGCGGCAACAGAAGCTACACCGAACAATACAAAACAAGCACCGCTTCAAAATAAAACCATCTATCCCCAGTTAGACAGGAAATCCTAAATAATCCTATAGGTATAGCGATGTTTTAGTTTCCCAGCAGGCTGATGGTTATGTTTTATTCCGAACATAACCCATTCCCCAGTCGATATTTATTCACTATAAATATAGTGCAGGAAGGAATGGGAAGTCAGACGTCACACTCACCGAGTTCGTCCCAGAGCTGGCGGTATTTGTCCGTCATAGTGGTGCCCTGCTGCCTCCACAGCGCCAGCCGCGGGTCGGCCATAAACTGCTCGGTGATCAGCGTCAGCATGCGCGCCCCATTCGAGTCCCGCATTTTCAGCATCTCCCTCACCTGCGTTTTGGGG
>JANCOA010000009.1:8963310-8979154 GCA_024363135.1 Leptodoras oyakawai | reverse complement strand
ATGAATGAATGAATGAATGAATGAATGATTTCCAATGGAGGTGTTTATTCTAGGCTGGTAAAGTGCAAAGCCAGGGGATATTTCTCACAGAAACACCGGTCATATGCATTAGGATTGGTTTGGGGTATAGGCACTGATGTGAAGCCATGACCTGGAAATGTGAATGATGCAAGACATGGCATTTACCTCTTTGCACAAGAAAAAATAAAGAAATGCCATATCATTTCCAGGCCGTCAATGCCATGGAGTTTGTCTATAATCAGTGATTACAGACAAATGTTTTTTGTTTCCCAGCTTTTCACTAATAACGAGTTTGGACAAGGCTAATGCTCCTTATGCATTGCTGTAAAAGTGAAGGAAATGTTTTGCCCTTTCCCCTGCAGCCGAATTACCCCCCCACCTAATCGTCCCATATTCAACCATGATTAGAAGACACCACCAATTAACCTTCAGGATGTCATGTGCCTGTTATTAAACTCTGACTCTAAATTTTTACCCTGTCCAAGGTTGTCCTCCAGAGGGGAAAAAAAAAACCTCTGGTAATTTGAAAGTAAATAAATAAATAAATGGATAAAGTTCACACACCAGGCTACGTTGTTCTACAAAAACCCAAACCGCCCGTCCCGAAACTCCAGCTCCACACGAACGCGTTTGTTTTCTTCTGAAGACCACCCAAACACCAGGAAGCAGATCAAAAGCATTTTTCTTCAGGCACCGTCGTATGCCAAAATGGACGACAGAGTTATTACTAGCATGCTCCTCTGGGCTCGGCGCTTTCGACACTGAAAATGTCAGCGCCAAATTAAAACACCGGCAACCAAATACAAAAAAAAAAAAAAAAAGATGGAGTAAAAAAAAAAAAAAAAACAGCCATAATACAAAACCAGGCAAACTTGTGAAGGAATTGTTTGTAATGGTTGTAATTGTGTAAGTTCACAAATGAAAAGGTTGATCAGAATTGCTGTGGTTGCAGTCAATGTGATGGAGTGGACACTGATAAATATACAAGGTCTGTCCAGAAAGTAATGAGAATAAAAAAAATATTATATATAAATAAATCAATTTACAGCTCAATGTTATATATTTAGGCGACATGGTGGCTCACAGCAAGAAGGTCCCGGGTTCGACACCTCCCAGTGTCCGTGTGGGTTTACTCCGGGTACTCCGGTTTCCTCCCCCATGCACGTTAGGTTGATTGGTGTCTCTAAAGTGGCCCTAGTGTACGAGTGCGTGCATGAGCGTGTACACCCAACGATGGATTGGCGCCCTGTCTAGGGTTGTTCCTGCCTTGCGCCCTGTGCTGCCGGCTAGGCACCGTGACCCTGAAAAGGAATAAGTGCTCAAGAAAATGAATGAATGAATGAATATTCAAAATATGATCCTTGTGAAGGCACATACCGCTCTCAAGGCCTTGGTAGGTAGCAGGGCTTGAAATAGTCAACCGCGAGGGCGTTCGGAGTGTCGGTCACGGCTCTGCGGATGTTGATGCAAGGCTATAGGGTGAAAGTGAAAAGACTGGAATGCAGCCATAAATTCTCACGTCGTTCCTTCTGAGCAGCTGACAAATTCTTAGGAATGCTCAAGTCGTGCGTGACATCCGTGCGTCGGTCACGGTTCAGCACGGACATCACTGCAGACATGTCACCCGTTGTTGGCGTGAACCAACGCATGGTTCGTCCTAAACATTTTCACGACCCTCTTTGAAATTTGTGCCATCAGCTTTGTGAGTTTCTGATTCTGACCATTGCTCCACACTCGCTTGGATTGCACCAGTCATGAGTCACTTCAGCAGGGTTTCACAAAAACAAACATCTGGCCATAGCCAAGGCTAGAGCGCAGCTGAAACCGGGCCTACTCTTTAACCGAGATGCCACTCTAACTAACCTTGACCCACCATCATCACCATGCGTAAGTGTCCGTCATTACTTTATGGCCAGGTGTCGTATGTGCCCTACGTTCTAAGATTACATTTATGTAACTTACTTCCTGCCCGGTGTCTCAAATGCAGATACTTCGGTAAATTTCATTCCCCATTTCCAAATACTTGTCTAATCGAGTTTGGAATTTCCCAACAAACCGTAAACATCTGATGTTTCGGGAAGCGGAAAAAAAAAAATGTGGTCTTCACCTGTTTTCAACTGATCTTAGAGTCTCCACAGAATGGTTTCCTATGCAAAATGGCTAAATCGTATGCGCGCGGAATGATTTGTAAATGTTATGCCCGTCAGAGTCAGAAAGAGGAACAGGGGAAAGAACAGAACGTCCCTCAAACGTAGCACTGTTGTGGTTCTGAAAGGCAGCAGCGTAGCAGATAGGCTTGATAATACCCAGAAAAAGGCTCTGGCTCTCTAGGCTGGAATTACATCTGACTGTGCTCTTAGCCAATGAAAGAAAACACTGCAGGCAAAACACAACTGCCAATAGGTACCGGTTTAGAGCAGTTTAATAGCGGCGTGTTACTTAACGCGATACGCCTCGAAGCGATCAGCTCACTTAGAATGGTGGAACTGTACGCGTCGACGGCGTTAAGCCGTGTGGTATGCACCCCACACCCTGCTGATACATATACTTTGGTAAATAAGCCTTACAGGGCCAAATGCTGTTTAACGAGCCAGTTGTGTATGGTCGTGTACTCCTTTGGCACTGCTTGCTGATGGGGCAGATAGAGCTCCTTTGTGTGTGGTCCCATCGCCGAACACCATGCCACAGGTTTGGAAATGCACAGCTGGGGCCCAGGCATGTTTTCCCCAACAGTCAACTGCCATGCTAGGTGCTGCCGACTGACCAGGCAGAGCCTCCTCCTCCTCATCCGTCACCTCTGGCCTCCGAACTCGGCTCACTTTTCCAATAACAAATGATGGAGAAGGTGGAGTATGGAAGCCAGGACAACGCCTGCTGAAGAACAGGCTTCAAACCCCTCCCCAACAAGGCAAGCACACACACACACACACAAAAACAGATATACACCTGCTTCCTGGATGGTTCCCCAAAGCCCCACAACACAATGCACAGTCTGGGAAGGTTGCAGTTGAGCCTTGATTCGTGTTACTAGTCGAAATTGGAAACCAGGCCTTTAAAAGACGTGTGGGAGGGCTTGAGCCGGACCACGTCTCCATCCCACATGCCTTGGACGCCTGTTTAGACTGAAGCTTACTATGAGAACATGTGGAACAGTTTCAGTTCCACATGCAGATGTATAGGGAACAGGATGAGGACAGACACTTCCTGACTAACATAAGTGCTTTCCTGCACCGGCACTGTGTGGGATGGAACAAAAGACCAAATGCAGTTAGCTGAAAGAAAACATGCATTTAAAGCACTATTCGAGACGGATTAGGTTTGGTAATGTAATTTGTAAGGGATTTGACTAGCCAATTTGGCTGGGATAAAGTATCTGTGTGATTTGGCCAAATGACCACAGAGAGCCAAGCTATACACATCTCAGCCGTGATGTAGAGCGACACTGGAACAGGCCACTTGTGTGGGTTATTTTTATGTGAAATACGGCCACCATGAGTGACGTGCTGTACGTGGCTAATGCGCCGCTGTTTGGAAAGAACCAAGGCTCTGTGGATAGACTGGCTTTTCTCATCCGCTGGTCTGCCAGTCCACATCCCAAGAGAAGAGGGGTGGGGTGGATGTGGTTCTTTATTCAGGACCCCTCCCAGCCTACTGTAGGCCCAGTGGTGAGGGTAAAAATGGCTTTTAAAAATAGGACACAGCCACAGTGAGACTGCTAAAAGCTTTTAGCCTGAGGTTAATACACATAAGCTTCTGATTTGCAGGGAAATTAATGTGCTGTTCTGTTGAGTTGGCTTTGTCTTGCACATTAAAGGGAAGCATATCAGATCCAAGTACAGTTCAGTATGGCTCAATTTCAGAGGTATCCTTCCTCATTTAGAAACACAAACCGGCCTGCGTTGCCGTAAGCCACTCGTGTTCAACGCAGAATGCTTATGTATGGAAAAAGTTACATTATGATGTACAAGATGAACTAATGTACTATGAAGTTGCAAAACTGTACAACAGTATGCAGTGTTCAGCACACTAACAGCTTTCACTTCTCCTTCAGGCGGCTCAGTTGGTTAGTATGCCTGGAATTCAAACCCGGGCTAACTGACTGGAAAACCTGACTAATAATGAACAGAGGAGGAATAGAGAAATAGAGAGGACTGGAAAGAGAACGCACCTCCCTCCTGTTTCCCCCTTATGCTCTGTAGTCAGCTGACGATGCGGCCACAAGGGACGCATTCCACACACTGGCTGCTCTCCACACCCGTTCGCTCTTGCTCGCATGCGCACATCTGCCCACATACATTGCCGCCGCCTCCTCCTCCCCCCTCAGCTGGCTGAACCAAGCACATTTCATCCAATATCAACAAACACTGCTCCCCTGCATGGCCCAGCCCCGACCGTGCCTGGCCCTGGGCTGAACTGCTCAACTGCTGCTGAGGTCATTGCAAAGGATTGGAAGGGGCGAGGCAGACAGGGCTGAACTGCAGAGCGAGAGAAAGAGAGCGTATGTGTGTGTGAGAGAGAGAGAGAGAGAGAGAGAGAGAGAGAGAGTGAGCAAAAGAGCGAGAGGGGGCGGGACTGAGACAGAATTCCTCAACAGTAGTCAAACCCACTGGTTGGAAGCTTAGAAAGCCCTCAGCTCTGGAGAAGAAAAAGAAAAGGCTTGGCCGCACGCCAGACCTCTGAGCTCAGCATTTTGTAATGCACTTCCTTTTTCGCTTAACAGCTTGCATAATAGAGCCAGCCACCACAGCCATCAAACCTTTAACTCATTGTTTCCTGGGCTACCCGCTACGCCGAACGGGAGGGACGCTTCTTACGTAGGGAGGAAACAAAACAAGCTCGGGCAAATTTGGAAAATTAAGCAGCAGCCGTGGCTGGATGGACCTGCTGCTTAGAGAGAGAGAAAAAAAAAAAAAAAGTTCAGGATTGACCTCTTTTGAAAAATTCATGAGGTACATGGCAGTTACTTAACTATCAGATGATAATTAAGGTAATTATAATTACGATAATTACAGTTATTAGGGGCAGACAGGAATTCCTTTGAGACAAAGAATTCTGCGTTCACCTTTCCATGCCCGACCCTATGGCTCTGTGACGATCAATAAAAATCATCACAGCTTTATAGATCTGCCTGTGAAAACAGATTTGTCAGTTCGAAGCAGTGAACGGTGACCGTGGAAGTGGAAGCGGAAGTAAGCCTCACAGCCAAGCGTAAAGCAGCGGCGTCTTCCTTAACCGTCGACACGGAAGCGACGCATCAACAGACACAGCCCGGACACTAAAGAAAAATATACGTCTACTCCACCTGTACCCTACTTAAACACCGGTTTTAACGCAGGACTGATTTAGGACACAGAGCACATCCCCAAGCATACCAAACTGAGCCTATAAAGAGCTTGGTAATTGGCTGACGAGTTGAATTAGGTGTGTGAAACGAGGTAGAATGCAGGCTGTGCACCGCTGTGGCCTCTCTGATGACTGACCCAATTGGTTTATTGTAATTCGGTTTGAAGGAAAAATTATTGCGGCCGACACAAAAATAAAGGCTAGCACCAGCCGATGTTTAGTCTACACCGTCTGTGTCTGAACCGATGCCTTAAATCCATTAATAACCCACAATGGATATTTCTGTTCTTACATTTTAAATGATCCGCCATTCTTGTAATCGTCTTCAGCGCAATTGAGCGTGATCAAGCCTAGCCTCAAAGACGTCCAATTCCTAAGGGAGATTCCCATTTTCGAAAGGCGAGGCCTATTTTTTTTTTTTCCCTTTCAAAAGGTGAAATGTCACTGCCGGTCCTTCAAATAAGATTTAAATGCCATCCTGGAGGAGGATAGTTTCCCAGCTTGTAAATTACATTAGGCAGGCCCATTTCCCTGATAGCACAGACATTCTTTCATGAAACGATGTCTGAATGCATCTCTATTTCCATACGGAACAAGAACAAGACGACGGTTTGCTCCGTCGAATGCCATATTGATCAAGAGATTAGGAATACAGGTAGTCCTCGAATTACAGCAGATCCATTCAAACGTGGCGTACATACGTACCAGAGGCGATTGCTCTAAGACTGCAAAGGAAGCTCAAAGTGTGTGTACATGTCATTGACTAAATATGCACTACAACGCGCTCAACTTTTGTTCAGAATCAGCTTCTTATCACTGGTAACGACGCGGCTTTCCTGTCACTCATTCCCGCAGCTTCACAGTGCTTTAAACAGCGCGGACGCTGAGCGTCCATGGAGTTCAATAGCGAAGCAAAGAGTGCAGCGAAACGAGACGAGTCATTGGATAAATGCTGGGCTTTGTCCCGCCCATCGGACGCTCAGCGTCTCTGGGGGTCTATGGGGCAGTGGGCGGGCCTCGGCTGGCCCGGACGCTCAGCTTCTGCATGATGATTGGATGATCTGCATGAGGCTGAATCCCTTTTTGATTGACAGCAAAATAAGCGAATCTTTTGGTGTAAACATCCGTGGGAGCATTTTTTTATTTTCATTCTGTTCTGAGTTGAAACGGAGACTCTCCTAATCCTCTTAGCGGAATTTTCTTTGTTAAAAACGACTAGCGACCTAGTCCTACGTAGAAATGCTTAGAACCACAAAACATCAGAACTCGAGGACTACCTGTATTCTATTAAAAAAAAAATACACAAGAATCTCAAGTGTAAAACACTGGATCGCCACAGTAGACTTGTTTGGAAAGAAAAATGTAAAAGAAAATGACAAAGCCTCCAAGGAACCACGTGAAGCTTTTCCTGGAGACGGAGAATTGAGAAGGTTGCTTCGGAAGGGGTCGTCATTTAGTGCGGACCCGGTAACAATAGCACCCCCTGTACTTCTCTCTCGACCCTCTGCGGCCCCTCCCAGCCCTGCATTGTGTAGCTCTCAATGTGAAGGGTTAGGTGTGCACTATAAGGTGGGGAGAACTTCAACCTCAATGGACAGCCCAATCACTGTGTTGGATGCTAAGGCAAGCCCCTGGAGGGGTAGGACTGAGGAAAGGGGTTGGGGGGGGGTGTTTGAAGAGGGACTTTAAAAGAACTAACAACGGCACCGTAAGCCCTTTTTTCCAGGGCTTTATATGCACACAGGAACCACAAAGAAATACTCTGAGCCTCCGTGGATACCCAGCCAATAACATATGAGAAGAGAATTCTCTGTAGACAACAACAATGCAAGGTAGTGGAGCACAGGGGGAGGAAGGGAGGCACCAGCAGGCAAGCCAGCAAGCAAATTAGGTCAATGAGGATATCCCCCAAACTGGGTCAATTGAAGCCCGTCATATGTAATCTCCAACTGCTCAACAAAGCATGAGGAGACAAAAAAAAAAAAAACACAAGGGTTGGGGAGATGAGGGGGGGGGGGGGCGTTTGGTTGTACAGATCTTGCACTTTTCAAGGCACTAATTAACCATCTTCCCTCGCGCTTACGGAAATGACTGTCTGAACCTACAGATGGAGCGGTTACCCAAGCACCAACAGACAGCGACGCAATCCTCACAACAATCAAATCGGTTTTACTGCTCAGCTCTTCCAAGCACACAAAACGACCTCTTGTGACACTTCGAGTCTAATTGTGACCATTCTCGCTTTGTCCAAGCCCTGCCAAGAATGATATGTTGCCAGCTCCACTACACTGAGGCGTTTTTTTTGTTTTGTTTTTTTTACAAAGAGGAAATAACCGTACACTTGGCATTAGCCTTCAAATAAAAGAAATAAGTGACAATCGCTTTACTGTTGGCCAGTAAACCGGTCCGTTGGCATAGTGTGTGGGGGGGGGGGGTGAAGAAGATCCAAAACTGCAAACTTAGAAGAAAAGGTCAGGGAGATGCTCTTGCATGCTCCATCAGTACACAAACACTCTTATCCAGAGTGATGTACATTTATCTCATTTATACAACTGAGCAGTTGAGGGTTAAGGGCCTTGCTCAAGGGCCCAACAGTGGCAGCTTGGTGGTGCTGGGTCTTGAACCCCCAACCTTCTATTCAGTAACCCAACACCTTAACCATTGAGCCACTTCTGCCCAAACTAAGCAGAACACTTCAGAAAGCCAATGGAACTAATATAATCGATGCAGCACACATGATTTGCACTGTCAACATTCAACATTAACCAATTATAGCATGCATGCATACGACGAACGTTTCGCCGGCTATACGAGACTCCAGTTATCAAGTTATCATCCTCTCTGTATCGCAGGTAATGCCATCTGCAGCCAAGCATCACTCATCTGTTTGAGCTGGGACGGAAAAGTGCAGGACCTGATCCTGGTTAAGAAGGGAGTGCGCGTTATAGCGGCTTGGGTATCCAGAAAACAGTTCTGGGGAACAGGAGACTTTCTGGGAAAACCCGGGAGAATTAACTCGGCATTCCGGAAAAGGCACACACACACACACACACACACACACACGCAACGCAACGCAGCTTAACACACACAGACGACCACAAACAAGACGCGACATCAGCCTGTGTTTCAAACTCAAACAGATACATCTGGGTATTTATTACAGTCCAAGCAGCAGCAGTGTAGTCAGGGCCATACACAGATACATGCTGAGTAATCCCTTTTTGTTGCACAGGGTAATGAAGTTTATAAACCCCACCCCCCAATCCCAATGTCCCGTCACCCCCTCCCCCCCCATCCTCCCGGTAAACCACGTCCATCACCATTTCAGGGAAGACGAATATCATCTTGTTTGAAGATACTGACGATTAGATTGCTCAATCGGACGCTTGTTAAAGGCTTCCACATCTGGATTTTGAACAAACAAGTTCATCGCGTGCCGATTTTGAATGGAACGTTTTCAGCGACGGGACGTCGCGCGTTCTGGATGACTAGCTACTGAAAAACAACACATTATGTGGCTTGGTTAAATCGGTGTATTTCTACCGGCACGTTGTTCTCGGCTAGTTGACAGACTTGTTACGCTGTGCAGCTACACTGAGCTGGGTGGTTTTGTTGTACGTAATGCGTAATACCTTGGACCCTGTAGCGATAGACGGACGTATGGTCGTAGCAGCAGCAGGCTAATCCCGATGAACTAATCCCGATGAACTAATCCTACTAATTCAGCATTTGAATAAGTTCATGATTTCGATATCTTTAAAAACCTGGGTATGAACTACAGTCATTACAAACGCAATCCCCAAAAAAAGGATTCGTGTCAGAAACCGGTACTCCGAATTCCGATATTCGCAGTGGTTCACACTTGATGTAAGCAACACACTTCGGGAGGCAGAGTCATCCTCATGTGTCGTGTTTTAATGCCACTTCTCGAAATAATGGATTTCAGTTTGTGGTTCTAACACAGTCGCTTTTATTAAATGGCTGAGCAAGACAGATTTTTTTAACCTTTTGTGATGACAGCTCACTTTATTCTCTTTAAACATTGCTGACAGAAAATGATTCCAAGGCCTCAAAGGAACATGTGAGACTTTCACACCTCCCCCTCCTCTGTCTAAACAACCCTGCAGAAAAAGGGCTGCACTCAAAACAACCATCCAAATTAACCACACAGCACAGCAACCGTTTTTGGGGTTTTTTTTTCTTCTTTTTCTTCCCCCCTCTGCATTCTTTTGTTACCAAAGCATGGTAAGATATTGATTTTACTTGCTTAACATTTCATCCTGCACACATCCAAGACCAAACCTAAATGGATTAAAAAAAATAATTGCCAGACGTCTGTCAGAACCGGACAGCATGCGTGCTAGTTCACGGTCAGACGGACGAATGTGGTCAGGAACGTCCACCTTTAAACCCTCCCACTGAATTTTTTCACAGACTGGATCACAATGGGAACACCAGGCTACTCTGGTCCTGCCATGGCAACACTCATTCAGTTCCTGTTCAATTAAAAAAAAAAAAAAAAACGAAAGCCAGGCCTGGAGGCATGCAAATGACCAGGATGGGGGGTGAAAACTGTCCTGAAATGGGGCTGAAGAGGGCCACAATGAGGCAGAGAAGGAAGGAGGGACAGACAGAGCATTGATCACATCAGCACATCTCGGCTCGGTCCCAGGCTCGGACAGTGATCTATATGCAGGAACGCACACCGGGCCAGTCCTCCTCTCTTGCCACATTCATATTTAGACCTTCTCTTGCTGATAGTGGAGCAAAAAAAAAGGGCTAAATCTGTGCTTCTGACCTCCCCCTTCTGGCCCGAGAGGACAAGGGGGAGGGGAATCAAGTCAGCAGTTGGCCCGGGACTCCATTCCATTCTGTTATCAGGAGTACGGGCCGCTGGTGCCAGTGCTATCATGGCCCCCAGATCTGCTGACGTACTGCAGGGTTTATCAAGGCTCCATGTGGTCATCTTACAGTAAAAGGCAAATCTGATTACATGCAGTTGCACACACACACAAAAAAAAGGGCACCCACACCACACGCCACCAAACGGCAAGCCTGGCTCCTAACTCCAGCAAGGCCATAGACAATGCCTCCAAAGAAGCCGAGAGAAACAGACACTCAACCTTGAATTTCAAAAGGCTCTTTCCTTTTCCCTTTGACTATCAAGGACACAAGCTTGGATGATGATGCTGGAGATTTTTGGCTGAAGGCACAAGAGGAAAAGATGGAAAGAATGGATGTGTACACAATACAACAGAACAACAGAGCCATACCTCGCACAAGACTCCAATTCCACTGGACCACTCCAATTCCAACCCGTAACCCAAATACATCTACTTCCATTTTGCACAGATTAATAAGAAAAAAAAATGCTTTCTGTTCTGCAGATTTATAAAGGACCAGACAAAAAAAAAAAAAAAAGAAAAGAAAAAGCCCTGAAAATAGATTTGTGAAATACGCGAGAGCGACAGAAACAACTGGCTAGGAGCAGCGGGGTAATTAAATATAATCTCGATCAAAAGTTGCCACATGACATCCAGCCAGAAGCAATTGATCAACCTCAAGTGCATGGCTTTCTGCTGCGTTCAGCTCTAAAGAACCCAAGCGCCACTGTTTGCCTGCTTCTCAGAAGAAAACACACTTAATCGAGCCAAACTAGCTCCCGTCTTTTTAAAAAGGCGCTGCAAGCTCTGATGCTCTTCAAGCCAGAGAGCCACATTTGAGGCTTGGCAGGGCTTGACGTTTGAGCACTGGAGGAGTTTTCTCTCCCCCACCCCTCCCCCCTTCTCTTCCTTCCATCGTTTTCCCCCAAACTTCACAATCCAAGCTGTTTGGTTCAGCAGCCCAGCGCGGCTGAGCGCTCTCGGTCTGCCAGCAAAAACGTACACAAATAAAAATGAACAAATGCTGAAGACAACCGTCTGTTCATTCCTACAACTGTGATTATGAAGAAATAATCGGTACGGTATCCAAAAACAGGTAGGGAGTAATGTAACGTAAAGTAAACCACTGCCGAGCCAGGTTCGGTTATTGTTCCGAGGCCAGAATGTCTCCAAGATTAACAGTCTCCTCAATGATAGAGATGGAGAGAGAGAGAGAGAGAGAGAGAGAGAGAGAGAGAGAGAGAGATACACAAGTTCAATCTCCCATCGATCTCAATGGGCCACGTTCCCTCTGAACTCAAGTAAACTGGGGGCCTTTAAAAGGTCCCAGTGCTTAGTTTGTACGGAGAGAAGAGCCTCTCTGTGCATGTGAACGCTGTGTGCTTCCAGCTGTTCCTGCTTTCCTGCTTACTTTACACTGCAAAAAAACAGAGGCTGCGGCCAGGGCCCCTGGTTGTCCCCACTGACTGACAGGACAAGGCTTCCCATAAGCCTCTCGGGCTCAGGTTTTGTCAGCTGTTCCCATGGCCAGCTGCAGGGGCGAAGCGGGGAAAGCTGTACAACCCGACGCAGGGAACTTTTATTCTGCCTTTAACAAGTCATCTCACCAGACAATGAGATTTCCTTCCAGCGGTGATTATCTTTGTATTCTAGAGCAAATAACTCATAACTCTTAATGTCAAGATGAAATGTATGCTGTTTAAGCTGCTGGGAAATGCAGCTCCTAGTGCATGGATAGGGAAAAACATTGGGAAGGAGTGGGGGGTTGGTAGTGCTCCAAGAAATGGTATGATCAGAGAGAACAAAAGGGAGCAAGACTACATGGGCTGAAAATCATCCTGCATTTTAAAGGAGAAACGGCCAAAGGGATTGTCCGAGAGAAAAGAGAGCGGGCGAACGAGCAACAGACCGAGCATGGGAAACAAATTATATGCACATCACAATCTCATTGTAAAAAGAGAAGCGTGAGAGATAAAAGGGTTAAGATCAGCTGGAAGGTCGAGCCCAAGCCCTCTGAACTTGGTAATACTCAGCAGGTTTGAGAGGTTATCCTCCTGTGAGTGCGCGGAGGCAAGCCCTCTACCCTTAGCCCCTGCTGATCACAGATCAGAGGAAAAGGGCCTCCCAATTCCCGCACATTGGGATTAACAGGCTGAACTAAGACCATATGAATATTAAATCCACCAGCCTGTCCAGGCTTTCGCATGAGTAACATCAGAAAAGCGGTGGTACAGGGGAAGGGCTGGCTTCTCATGGAAAACTGCTTGATATGTTCTGACATATTAATGTAC
Source organism: Leptodoras oyakawai (assembly GCA_024363135.1). Classification (NCBI taxonomy): domain Eukaryota; kingdom Metazoa; phylum Chordata; class Actinopteri; order Siluriformes; family Doradidae; genus Leptodoras; species Leptodoras oyakawai. Next base: position 8,966,616 of record JANCOA010000009.1, on the reverse strand, counting down.
ACCATAAAGGAAGTAAAAGTCAAAAACTCAAGATTGCGCAACAAAACGTCAACTGAGCGACACACTACCATGTTGGAAGCAGCACCAGAGAATGAACACTGAAAGGCAGAAGTCATTGTCTGACCCCTGGATTTGTAATCCATGGTATTTAATGATTGTCAAAAATATGTTGTTTTTTTTTTTGGGAAGGTCAGTGCAATGCATGCAAAAGATCCAGCTGTGGTTTGGAGAACGCCCTCCTCTGCTACACCTGCACCAATAAGTTCAAGCTTGAGGGTGGACAAATAACGGCACAGTCTGGTGGTTCTTTCACAGGATAGATAAGCCTACACCCTGACCTCTGAACTCCAAACAGGTGCGCTGGGACTACGTAAACAGGGCAAACACAAAGAACAATCCCAGCAAACACAAGGTCACACTCAATCACCTGGAGGCCAACGGAGAATTCCCTTAAAGCAGTTAAGTCGGGCAGGTCTGACTTGGATAGGACCTTTAATTCTGTAGCAGTGCATCACCAACACAGCTGCAAAAGGAACAAGAGAAGCGTCACGACTATACGGTCTGAAGAATTACTGCCGAGTGCACGTCCCTGATTGGCTACATGTGCTGCATGAAAAGAAGCAATGCAAAATTGAAAGCAAGTAATAACAAGCAACATACAGGCCTTATGTTTGAAAGTAGAAACCTGTGGTGTACATATGCTCTCACTTGGGCTAATCAAAGACGGCCATTTCTCAGCTGCCTGTAGAGGTTAATGGCCAAAGGCTGTGGAGGATACAAAGCCGAGTGCAGCAGAGATGCATTTCTGTCTAAGGGAAGTGGCTTATGGCTTTGTACCATCTGGAACAGCCTACCCGCATAGCAGGACCAGGACCAGGCCCAACACGCATCTGGAGTTATTGGCAGGAATGGCATGTGACACGCGGCTGTGCCAAGGCCTCGTTGTGCCCACTGAAACATGGAATGATGACAGTGGGATGGCACAGCCTGCCAGGCTCTAGGGCTGGTCCCTTTAGTGCCACGGCTCATCTCAGCTGCATGAGTGAAATGCTGCACATGTCCTCGGTTTACGATCAGAAATACTGTCCGCTATGAACTCGAGACAAAGCTGGCCCCAAGTACTGTGACACAAAAGAGGCATGAACTGGTGCCAAGCCCCGCCCAAAAAGCACCCCCACCCCCTCCCTGCAGGATGTCGGCGAGAAAAACAGAGCTAGCCAGCCATGTGCACGTCAGACCTGATTCTCAGCGAGGGATCAGCGCCGGAGGCACACATGGCTGCTTCCCAAACGCCAGTGTAAGACAAAGAGGAGCTGCTCTTAGACATGCATAGGCATGACCACAGGGGCCCAAGTACCATATCCAATAACGCATGTTTTACAGAGCACAAATAAATATTGAGAAATGGATTAGTACAACTTCTTTCGAGACCACAAAACTACAAGAAAACAGGTTCCTTGTACCCTGAGCCACAAGGTGCCATACAGGGAACAACAGATCCATCAATCTGAACATGTGTCACGGAGACAGCAAGAACTTGGAGAGATCCTTCACTGCCTCGCCGCCTCTGCGCTGCTCTCAGTTCGCCTCCTCCCTCTTCCCTTCTCTGTGCCCGTGGCCCTGCATACGGAGCCATACACACCAGCCAGGGCATGGGGGCTGCTGACTGGTCATTATCATTTATACACATATTGCATCATAAAGCAAAATGATGAGCTGCAGGGCTTGGACAGGCGTTTGCACAGTTAGATTATGTCACATATGAGAAATGATTTTTTTTTTAATTGAGCCACACATAATTCATGCAGTGTTCAGTAAACCAGGTTCAGAATGGTAACGTTGCGACGTCTCGTATATATTTAATCATAAAAGGAAGAGTGCTCAGCATCATGTGTTCAGTGTTCTTGTGGCATAATAAACAAGGAGGTGATGTTACCTCAGCAATGTCAATGCCTCCTTGTGGCAGCTGTCTCCCTGTGCCAGTGTGTGTAAACTCAAGGCTGGCACAGCCCCCTGACGAACTTTAGAAAAACCTGTCAAAGTCACAGCAGACGTACTGTGGTAGACTGCCATGTCAGTGCGGCTATGCGACGTACAACCACAAGCTGATTTCCCCCTTAACATGAAACACATTACTCCTCTGTGCGAGAGGATGACAGAAATGCTTATTGGGTCGTTCCAAAAAAAGAACTTTTTCCCATGTACGCTTTTAAAGGAAACACGAATCTCTGCGCTGGAGTTTCTGGCTTTTTCCGTTTCTCGTCCAGCAGAACGAGTTTGAGGGATTGTGCGAGCCTCTCGAAACTGCCTCTGAGCAGCTGACTCAGCAGTCGAGTTCTGTAGGAAGCTGTTGGTAGGTAGTTATGCACAAATGCCTGCGCGAGTACAAGAGCGTATTCTGTTACATGACTAATTCTGAGACAAAGGCCGGTCTGCATAACTGATTTCAGGGTGACTCACCGGCGTTGCCTTTACCGTCAACGGCGTAACGGAATCCGTCTTTTACATGGCCTGCCATTTGGTAATTAGCAGACGGATATTACTTAAACATGGAGCATTGCCCCATAAGTTAAGTAGCATTTTAGGAAACGTAAGTGATATGGGTAGTTTTTTTTAAAATGAAGAATTCAGTTTCAAACCTAGTCCTGAAGATTCGTCAGTGCTCCTGCTCGCATCCGTGAGCCTGTGAGACAGCGCGGGGCGGGGCCGCTTACGGCGAACCGTTTTAACGTTTCATCGAACCACGCAGACGTCTGTAATAATTACACTTTAGATATCCAGAATAGTGCAGTTATAAATGTATTTTCACAATTAAAGACATCCACGCTAACATTCTTGAACATTCAAGACAGTGGATATACAGTATATCACAGATTTCTAAAACTGTAAAAAAGATTTTTTTCCTTATTTCTAGGATAAATTACCATCTTACTGGGAAAAACTCCCGAATTTATATATTAAACATATTTCGTAGATATGTTTACAATTCTACAATTATATCTACAAATAGTTACTCAAACTACACATTTTAATCAGATATGCAAAATAAAAAAAATGCAAGTGCATGGTTTCCAGCCGTAAGCTTAACTGTATACGTCTGAATTTCTTTTTAATAATCGTAATACAAATTGCGGATAAACATACTGACTTTTTTTTTTTTAACTAGTTAATGAAGTCAGTCAGTCATTTTCTGTACCGCTTATTCCCAGTTACGGGGTCACAGGGGAGCCCTCTGAGCGCAAGGGCAGGAACCAACCCTAGACAGGGCGCTAATCCATCGTAGGGCTCATACACACACACATTCAC
>JANCOA010000009.1:8682120-8692997 GCA_024363135.1 Leptodoras oyakawai | reverse complement strand
GAGAGACAGAGTGAGAGAGAGAGTGTGAGAAACGGAGAGACAGAGAGAGAGTGTGAGAAACAGAGACAGAGAGAGAGTGTGAGAAACAGAGACAGAGAGAGAGAAGTAGTGAGAGAGGCAGTGAGAGCCAGAGAGAGAGAGAGAGAGTGAGAAACAGAGAGAAAAACAGAGACAGAGTGTCACAAAGACAGAGAAAGAGAAACAGACAAGACAGAGTGAGAGAGACAGTGAGAAAGACAGAGTAAGAAACAGACAGACAGTGTGAGACAGAGTGTGTGAGAGACAGACAGAGAGAGAGAGACACACACACACACAACTGTTGCATGTTATTTCAAGATAAAAAACCCAAGTAACAGACTGAAGAGACTTGAGTAATTTATTACATATTCATGTCCATTCAGCTCCACTACCATAACCTTTTAGAAACAAAAAAAAGAATGAAAAAAAATGTATTGTACATTCATTGATATTTCCCCTGAAATTCAACTGCCCTCTCCCCAAAACCAGTTACACATCTTCCTCAAATAAAAGACTTACAAGACCTTTATGAGCGCACGATTACAGTATACCTGATTTCTACAGTCGTGTCCGAGACCCTCGTCTTCTCCTCCTGAGTGCTTTTCGGTGTGTAAAAGTGAACAAGAATATGTGAGAAACTCATTATGACGGCATGATGGTACTCAAGTCTCATGTAAAGCTTTATTAATACACATACAGTCAGTGCTCCCAATGAAACAATCCTGATTTAGAGGAATTTCCTCATGGCTTCTGCTGTGATGCTCAAGAAAACGTGTAAACAAAACCAAGTTTTCTGCATTTAGGAAAAAAAAAAAAAAACCCCAAAAAAAAACAGTTGATGTTGACGGCACTGAGGCTGGCATTCACCTAGTGACTGAACCTGAAAAAAAGGTGCTGCCAGATCCAGCAGTTCATTCAACATGCACAACAGAATTGATAAGCGCAAAGATGTCAGCTTACTGTGAAAAATGCACACGATGCACCAACCCATTGATTGTGTCAAAAAAGATTCGCTTCAAATTCACTACGTGCATCAATAAATGTCTCGGTGTATACCCATAAGAGGAAAAGTGAGAAGGTTTGCAGAGGGTTACAGAGCCATCGGGTACACCTTTTATTCCAAAAGAAAAACGAACCTACTGCTGTTCGGGAGACCCTGCAGCCCATCACGCAAGACTACAAAATATAAAAGTGGATATCTACAGTTAAAAATCTTGTACAGATACGTCTTTCACGCTCCCCTCTCTGTGAACATAATGAAATAATGTAATATCACCCATCTCTTAAAGTCTCTGATAGAAAACTGTACACTTACTATTTAAAGCACATTGTAGAGAAAAGTCAAAAAACAGCCCTGTCTCTTGTGTGAACACGATGCACAGTGCAACTATTCTTTTTTTCTTTTTCTTTTTTTTTTTTTTTGCTATCCTGGCTAACCGGATTTAAGACGGCAGACGGGGAACAAAGTGGACTTGCGTAGAATGTTTCAGGTAGAGTCTACGTACGTGCATGAAGCATATTAGTCTTATATTTTTCGTTCTTTATTTCTAGGCGCTCTAATAATCTTGACTCTTGGTGGATTTTTAGCATTTCAGCCAGCACCAAGAAGTACATGGACAATCGAGATCTAGCAGCATACCACTGGCTCTAAAACAGCAGTAATTGCACTGGCAGTTAGTCCAAATCATGGAAGGAAACAACGCTCCAATAAACGTCCTGATTCAACACTCGGTGCTGAGGACGGAGGCCCCTCTGAGGACAGGAAGACCTCCAGTCAGGGGGGAAAAGAGAAAAAAAAAAAAAAAAAAAAGAGAGCACGAAACAAAACAAAAACCACCTGCTCTGTCATGGCATAGCTAAGCTCATGCAAAGCCTCTAACCAAAGAGCTTCTGTGGTCTGTGTGTGCTTCACCCAATGTGACAGAATGATTGATGGCGAATTGCGTGCGCGTGTGAGTGCGAGCGTGCTTGCTTTTCTAGCTGCTCCTTTCATGCAACAGCGTAATATTTTCTAGAACAAAACAAGAAAGACGAAGCGATTATAAATCCGCTAAATAACAGCATAAAATAGAAGCATGATTATTACTGGTAATTAAAACACAAAAATAAAAACACCTCACAGATATAAGTGCTTAATATTAGAGGGGGGGAAATGTGGGTTTAAATGGAGAGACAACACAGCAAGAAATGAAAAGAGAAAAAAAAAAAAAAAAAAAAAAGACAGAAAACCCCAAGACCTACAGTTAACATTGGGACGTTGCCAGATCAGACAGTTAAAATTGGTCCAGTGCCTGCCAACGGAGTTTAAAGGAATAAGCCGTATCTATTTGTAAAACGATCCGATTACTTTTCAATTCTAAAGCACAAGTTCTATCACGCTCCAATAGTCATAGTTATAGGCAAGTAGATATAGGTGTGAGAGTCTCTGTGTCGGTGTGAGGCTGATTGGTGTGCTGAGTAAAATGTTGAGGTGGCTACAGTACTACTGATCGTTTAGGATGCTCCCATCATTCTGCTGGAGGACTCGAACACGCCACCGGCCGTCTTTGCTTGTGTGTCGCGTCGTCATTCCTTCGTCGGCAAATTGCAGCAGGATTCTTTAGTTTTGTGTCACTGTTCATGAGCAGCACTGGTGCCTCGTACCTGACCGGTCTTACGAAGCTGAAAGACACGAAGGAGGGAGAAAAGGAGAAAATGAGAACGGCAGAAGGAGTGGGAGTGAAAGTGAAGGAAAAAAAAAAAAAAAAAAAGACTGAGCGCATCCCCAATATTTGGGACGCATAAGCTTCTCTTTCCATCATTTGCCATGGATCTGATCTCGCACCTACTTCAACATTGAAGTGGTTTCACCACTATGCCTTTTTTTACCACAGTACATTCACACAGACCACTGACTATAACCACTTCAGATTTCACACAGGAAACTAGTTACTTTAAAGAAAAAAAAAAAAAAAGGTTAGTAATAAATGGTTAGTAACAGACAAGACACATTTGGTTAGTGCTGGAGCACAGAAAGCTGAAAAGGATGTCTTGAAAGGCTGAACAGATGGCAGAAGGAGCAACAGATCAAATATGAAGCCAGTGTAATGAACCCCAAGTATTCAACTCCTTTCTAAGAAATCATTTCTGTTAGTAGAGTGAGCCCGAAGGCAGAAAATGATGGCACTGCCACAGCTGAGCATCATCTCCCCACTGAATACGAGATGAAAAAAAAAAAAAGACAAATGTGATTGAGCAAAAAGGCAGACGCACATAATCCCACATGGAACAAGATTAAGAGAGGTAAAAAGATGTAATGATTGTTAGTTTACATGCTTGGCACATTGTACAAGCAGCCTGAGGTCGGGACAGGCCTAGCTGCCTCCATTCTGGTTCACAAGCCTGAAGTAAATAAAAACGTAAACTTGTAATTGAATTTGGAATAAAGCTTTCCAAAGTTTTCTTGGCTCCGGAGGTCTTGATAAGCTGATTCAGTGGTGTTACGCTATTGAAAACCTTAAACTGTGATCCTCAGGACTAAACACTTGTGTTCTCTCATAAAGATCTCTGCTGCAGTTTTTTTTTTCTGTTGTTCTTTTTGAAGCTATGGTCTGTTAGATGAGCTCAGACCTCTGTTTCTGATTTGTCATGTTGGGTGGTGCAGGTTCACTTGGCCTTGGCAGACACTCCAACATGGCTGGCTGCCTTAAGCATTGTCTAGGGAATAACCATTGCTTTGACTAATCTTAAAACACGACAGAGGCTTTTTCATGACAGCCTTCTTGTCAGTAAGTCTCTTGATATATGCCTAATTCTGGCTGGTGGTGAACCTAAATGGAGACAGTGCTTGGAAACGAGTGAAATCATTAAGGAACGAGTGAATGCAAGGGATGAGAACACAAAAACGCCGACGCTACGAGTCCCCGGGAAAACTTACGGATCTCAATTCCACCTGTATGCGTATCAGATGGCCAACGCCTAATCTTCAGCCGCTGTTGTGCCTCTTACTTTGCCTTTATGACGCATCTACATACAAAACAGAAGCTCATTAGCAAACACTGTATAGTCACAGTGCATTTTACACTCCTGCTGGGGTAAAGAGGAAAGGGTTACAGAAAGGGGTGTATATCCCAAGCATCATAATTAACATCAAATCCTCAAATAGGCTTTGGAAGAGCAGCACTTGGAAGGTCTCGGGGTCTGGGAGACAAAGCCAAACTAAACTATCAGATTAAATATTAGGCAAAATCAGCACAGTTTAAACTTGGCAGAGGTAGAGTAGCAGAGAAAAAAAAATTGTTCAATGTTAGGTCTTAGTACCTCGGCTCCATCTCAATCATATTTGCCACGTTCACAGGAGGAAAAAAAAGGTCCATTTTTTAAAAACTTAAATAATAACAGAATGGGACTAATGAGACCGAAAGCTGACCATCTGAGAATCAATATTACCTATTAATTTTGGCAACCTACTGCTAAGAGTTCAAGTAATACCAGACTACGCCTTGGGCCCTTGGAAGAAAGAGTATTGATCAATATTTCCCAAGGAGTGGAAAGTCTGTGGTTTTCCTTGGCTGTGTGCTGAAAATGATCACAGAGTGCGTCAGGCTTTGGAGGGGCCGCACGGCTGGATCACATTTCTAACAGGCTGACAGGAAGAAGCTGGGCCAATTACCAGCCTTCTTTGTGCTGGGATACATTCAACAAAAACATACACTGAAAATAGAGAATATTATAGAGTGGCCAGTGGCAACCAGAAGAAGAAAACAATACTGAGCAGATCTGCGTGTCCTTTAAAGCACGAAATGGTGCTTTTCTCATCATCACAAGGCCTGAAGTGAAAACATGGAGGTGTTAATGATTAACCACACAGTATCACACAACGGATTTGTAATTTTGCAGACTTCATAACACAGATTAATAACAAATCTCACAAACTTGTTTACAAATCCCAACATTCTAGTCTTCATAGCGGACAAAGCACAAACTGCACAGGAGTTCTGCTTCTCCTGGACAGAAATCCGTTTTACATTTACAACACAGACTGAACTAGAAAACTAGCCACCTTAACCACAGACTACATGTACCATCAGGGCCCAATCAGCAGCCTGAGTCAGGCCACCCTAAGACAGCTTCTTGAACTTATTACAAGTGGTTGAAGTCACCCACGTAAATGCTCGCACTCACGTAATGTAATTGTGCACTATTAAGACACCGAAAGTCATTAAACCAGATTCACTGCCTTTTAGCGTGCAACTATTCATAATATTGTTCTGCACACAGCACCGACCTCCTCTAGCTCCTTCTGTGTCTCGGCTTCCATCCGCCGGATGTCCTCCATGGTGAGCTCCACCCACTTGTCGATCCAGCAGAAGAGCTGCCTGTGGAAGTTGGTGAAGATCCTTTTCTCTTGCTGCAGAAAACAGAGCAGACAACACCACAGCTATTCATTTAAAGGCAACCAGACACAGCTACAGTGTGTTTAACATTCCCAAGGACTGCAATGATAAACATGGCTTAAAAAAACACACACACACACAGGTACTACAGAATACCTTTGCTGTACAACACTCCAACACAACAAGGTTCAAGAACAGTGAGTGGATGTTCATATTTACTTTGTGGATGAACTGCTCGACTTTGCTTTGAAGGCCCCACCACTTGAACTTGACGGTGACGAGTTTGTATGCACACATTCGTGGAGCGCCCGTGTTTGCACTGAGCTCTGCCTGTTAAAAAGTAAAAGGAATTATCCAGCATGTAATGTGTTCAGAAATCTTGCAACCTAAACAGCAAAGGGAAGCCATGAGGACAGAGAATCGAGTGGCACTGCCACCCACCCGCACAATAAAACGAGTGCTTCTAAAACTAATACCCTGGCATGGTGTCATATCCCTCACTCGTATGGACACGTACAGCAGTGAAATGTATTCAGGGAAGTGAAGGGCTTTAGTTAATGTTCACATCAAACATGGGGGGAAAAAAATGTGATCACAGTCACTTTGACCCTGGAAGGGTTGTTGGTACCAAACCGGCTGTTTTGAGTATTTCTAAAACTGTTACTCTCCTGGGATCTCCTGTGTTATGAGTTACCATAGTCTTCCTGTCAGCTCATACCAGTCTGGCCATTGTCCTCTGAACTCTTTCAACAACATGCTGTTTCCGCCTGCAGAACTGCTCTTTAATTTTTTTGTTTTTCCACACAGTTCTGTGTAAAGCCTACAGACTGTTGAGTGAAAATTCCAGATCGGCAGTTTCTGAAACACTCAAGCCAGTCTATCTGGCACCAACAACCAACAACCTTATTAACACTGCAGCAACACTGAGATCACTGAGATTTCCCCCCCCATTCTGATCACACTGCTTCCCTCACATGAACAATTTCATGAATGAGTGCATGTACAGGGTTTTTAAAAATTTTTTTTTAAGTGGTTGGTTACTGTAACAAATGAAATACACACCTTCCAGTTTGGGCCTAGTGGACCTCGACCCGTCTTGTCCGAGTGAAAGATCGCAGGGTCTTCGTCCGGCTTATAATCCTGCAGGGCACACCGGGACGTTACCGTCTCACAGAACTCAAGCAAGATTTTATTCTTATGATGTCATAACAATAAAACAGATAAACCAGATTCGTCACGGTGAACAGATGCAAGAGGGAAGCGGTTCGCTCTAGGCTGTATCGTTTCTGTTTGACACTGGAGGACATTCGCATTTTCATTTGCTCTTAACAGATATTCTGTCAGACACGTACACACACTCTCACTCTACCTTTTAATCTCCATGCCTTGTACACCAAATACCTTGCACAGATGGCAAATAGGATTAACCCTGCCCCAAAACTGATCCACTTAAGTCATTAAAGATACAAAGCAAGAAGATACTGCAACCCTGCAACCTCTAGTCACCCCTTTCTTAAAAAAAAAAAAAAAGAAAGAAAGAAAGAAATAAAAAGGTTAGGAAGCAGGAACATCATAAACTAGCTGGTAGTAACATATATTACAGTTTGGGTAAATTAATTTGCCCAAATTTAACCAAGCAGACAGTGTATGTTCTGTATCCTTGGCTTGCTACAAGGCTAGTGTATTTGAAATGTGTGACACTATTCAAAAAATACATTAGAGTTGTGAGGCAGATATCTAAAGTCTGCAGGCATACATTTATAAAAAAAAAAAAAAAAGGGGGTTTTGGGCATACTGGCTTGCTGAGCTAGCACCACAGCTCCCTGCAAAACTAAAGAACTCAAAAATGCCTTGGCTGAATGACAACTTTTGGGGTGAATAGAAAACCAAGTTGCCAACAGTTCTTTAGCCTCTAGACTTTCTTTAGTGGAGGCTCAATTATCCAGTGACACTCACGTTTTTTTTTTAACCTTTTTAAGGATAGCCTTAAAGAAATAGGTGAAAAACATCTGGCTTTGTTTATTCCTGTTATACAATTACTTCATTTTCTGCAGAATTCCTAGCAATCTAATACGCCTTTAAACCAATCACAATAGAACAATAAGCGGTCATTATTGAATATTTGTAGACTCACTCCAGGCTCTACTTGTGATTTATCTGCTATGTCGATGTGCACCACCTCAACCGTCTTCCACGTCTCCGGGTCCAACGCGTGCGCCTGGTTATAAAGCAGAGAACACAGACACGGTCAGGTAATGACAATCAGCCAAAATAAATAAATAAATAAATATACAGACCGAGTTAAAAGGAATAAAGTCATACAAGGAGGGGTCAGTGTGATCTCTGAAGGGTCTGTCATCACTTACATTTTCTGTGAAGCCAATATCTGGTTTGTGCCATGTCTCAATTTTGATCATGAAGTCATCTTTCATGTATTCATTCTGTAATAAGAAGGGTTAAGTTATATCCTGAGGTGTACAACCCATTTCTGATGTACTGCATAGTAAGATACACAAGAGCATTATTTTTTTTTGTAGATTTAACAGAATTTCCTGCATGATCTAAGTAACTACACCTTTAAAATGAAACGGAATACAAAATGCAAGCGAGTCATCGTCAGTGCAAAACCACCGTTACTCTAAAAGGGTACTCACCGTCACAACTGAAGTGAATGATGCAACAAGCAGGAAATACGGTGAAAAGGGGAAAGAAAACAACAACAGTTAGTTAGGAAAGTGTTTCATAATACAAAACTAGTCCCTGGAATTTATTCTATGGTAGATTCAGATTCAAAATCCTCAACTGAACACAGAGCTTTCGAGTAGTTTTAGTACCAAATGATCAGATTTTTACACAACTTTGGTGATGAGTGTGTGACTGAGTGACTGTGTGGAGGACGAAACGTACTAGTGCGGCAGTACGGGTAGGCGTTCCAGGCTTTTTCATGGAATACTAGAGCCCCCTCTGGTGCGATCATCTTCACAAAACCAGGCACTTTACTGTGCAGCAAGAAGGAAAAAGATTACAACAGCCATCACGCCATCGTTACAAGAGTTCCTTTTTTTTTTCCATATTCTATGACGAAAGCTGCAGTTTCACGATCATTGCAATTGCAAAAGTCACACATTATTTGCACAAGCATTTAACGTCAGTTAGAAGATATGGCACTCAAAATGAAGCAATCTTTTAGCTGGGACAAAAAAAAAAAAATAAAAAAAAATTAAAAAAAAACAAAAAAAAAAAACCAAGAGTTCAGCAATGAAGTACCAGAAAAACTGGAATTGGAGCCTATGCAAAATACATCATCAACACCATCTATGCACGTCATTGGTTGTGTCTGCCAGTGTGTATATAAAGCGGTAGATATCTAATGGCAAAACCTCAAACTTATGACAGCAGCATGGCCATAAAAAGACTCTTGGTGAACGTGAGCGTGACTGTGACCATGACCAGTGTGGCTGAAAAATCGTTTCACGTGATAGGCGTGCAACGCTGCCTCGAGTACCGTGAGAAATCAATCATGGGGCCTCAACGTACATCAGCATGAGGACTGGGCAATGCTCCCTCCAAGATCCCTACCAAGTATTAACTGGTATACCAGTTTTTCTGGTACTTCAGAAGTGTACTGATGAATTACAGCAGCACATTATTCTTTTTTTTTTTTTTTTTTTTTTTTAGCCACGATGATCACCACCTATAATAACAATAATTGTTTTTAACAGTTCGCTGACCTCTTTAAGTGGTAAATCTTGTGTGTATATTGTCCTTTTTCCCCCTCTTTTTCATACGGTTCATTTTTCAGCACTTCGATGCCCTCTCCGCCACCGGTCTCGTTCTTGCTGGCTTCAGCCACAGAGAAAAGCTGGCCCACTTGGTACTGTGCGGTTGGGTAAAGAAAAAGAAAACACAATTACAAACCTATTAACATGGAATTCTCCTATTATTTGCAACCATCAAGTCGTTCAACCATCAAACCGTCAAGGAAATCTGTGGTCGAAAGGAACAAACAAACAGACTGGCATTCAAGAAAAGACAACTACAAGAACGTACAACAATCAGGCTGTAATTCAGATAGATCTAATAATCCCTGCATGTAACGTTTGGCTTGGTTCACTCGTCCCGGTCAGTCCAATATTCAAACTTGAGCATGTTAAGTGTAACTGTCGCTTCTTCACGTATAATGTCCAGGATTAAGGGTTGTAAAAGAGAAATAATGAACAATTCTGCATTTAATGGGTCGATCCTAATTAAGAAAAGGGGCTTGTGCATTGGAACAAGTCTGGGTGTTGTTGACAGTGTGATGGTGCACAGGTCATGGTACAGGAAGCCTGTTTCATACATTGTGATTTAGAGCTACAATAGTGCCCTTGCCAATATGAGATTTAGTGAAGCCAGAGAAATGGACAGCTGCTGTAAGATAAACAGCAGACTCATTTAGATGCAGTACAAAGCATACTGGCCAGATTATATTATAAACCAGAATCTTTTGAACCGCTCTCAACTTACACAGAGCATCATACAAAGTGCTACTTCAGTCATGGCAACTGTTAGCAAATTAGCACAGCAGTAAACAGTAGGGAAATACAAATGTACTCAAATGTTTATGCTATGAAATCTGTAATCCATTAAGCTCAGCCCTCAAGCATTCCACTCGGACCACGTATATGTAAATCCTGTGCCGGGCCGACATGTGGCCATGGGGAGTCTTATACGAGCTGCACACAACCGGGTTAAACGGAACCTGCCGTACGAACACCGGGAGCATCGGAGCGATCTGACGAAGCGGTGCTTCTTTCACATTTCGCTGGAGATCAGGTTTACGCTCCAGCAGGTTCGCAGTTGCCGTAAATGGCTTGTTTACGCTTTGAATACAGTTAATAGTTAACAGACTGTGCAAAAATGTAATGAATGGGCTTTGTCGGGTTTTAGCTCTTACATTATCATTATCAGTCCCTTTTGACATAGGAATAGGAAAAGGTCAAATTAGAGATAAAGTGAACACTCACCTCTTCTACCGAGCACGGCAAGACCACACGGCTGTGCAAAAGAGACAGAAATGAAAAAGCATTGGTCAAAATAACAAGGGTCAAGTTATTAACACTTTTTGTATGGCAAGATCGTATTAAACACGATCCCAACCCTGATCCTGGAGAACATCATCACATGTCCTGCACATCTTAACTTTGTTCCTCTCCAACAAACCAGATTCAAATAATCAGCCCATTATTATAGGACAGGAAATAAGTAACATGCGCAGGAAAGAGGGCTCTACCGCACCAGCGGTTACATTACTTTATAACCTTTCAAACTTGTTCAACAAGTTTCAACAAGAAACTAAACCATAAAAAGAGCTGCTGCATCAATTTAAACCTTATCCTGCACAACCACGGTGAAGAAAGAGTCCATTTCTCTCTCTCTCTCTCTCTCACTCACACACACACACACACACACACACACACACACACACACACACACACACACACA
>JANCOA010000009.1:8323192-8338139 GCA_024363135.1 Leptodoras oyakawai | reverse complement strand
GATTCACACGCAGCTACTCGCTAGTGCCATAATGACGGGTGCCAAAGGAAAAACCATTGGCTCTGTTATTTCCCTTAGAATGAAATGTCACTGCAAATCAATACAAGATTCTTCTGATCAATTTTATCCCAATTGAACACCAATGGGAGATTTTGGACTGGGAGATTAGACTCTCCACTAGTCACCATTATCTACATAATGTAATACCAAATGAGGCCGTGTCATTTAGAAAAATGGTGTTCCATCCCTCCAGTAAACGCCCAGAGACGTGAAGGCAGATTGCAGCTGTTCTGGTGTCACGTAGTGGCTCTTACCAAGACACCTCGTATTGGATTTTCCTTTAACCCGTGACCCGTCTGTATGTGTGAAATTATCAATGGATAGATCTATTTTATTGTAAACCTTAATGTTCCTATTAGTGCGTTAATAGATTATCACCTTCTGTATCTATCGAGTCTTGCTTGGGTGCTCTGGTGTGTTTTATTCATACAGCAGTGCAGTAACCCCCATGTTATTGGAGTAGATCTTTAGATGCTGTTTGGAAAAGTGGAGCTGTGATGGTAAGCTCTATTGTGCTGAGCTCAACAGAGTAAGTGCTCTACAGTCACAATCCTGGTCGGAAAGCAGGGATTTGCTGATCGCTTCGTATTTCCGGTCTCCCTGATGTAAAATGGTGTGTTTAATATATGACTATGTCAAATAATACAAACAGTTTAAAAAACAAGTGTGTATGGCTTTTTTTTTTTTTTTAAGGTAGTTTGCACCTTAGCATTTCTGTATAAAATATAGGTTCAATACATTATGAAATGAGCACAAAGAACTGTATCTTTTTTTTCTTTTCTTTCTAATCTGGACGTCTGTTTGGTCAGGGCTGGGGGGGCTGTTTGGCCACTCTGAGTCTGGCTATCATTAATATTTCATTGAAAGGTTGTAATGTGGCACAGAAATGCTGAGGTGATCCATGGAGAGCTTCCATGTAGCAATACACAAGCTCTCATTAATTCACCAAATATCACTGTGTTCTGTTCTTTCCCTTTGTCCTTGAACCAGCTCAGACACACACACATGCACACACACACACACACACACACATACATGCATACATGCAGCAATTCAGGATAGTAAGAATAAGAGAGCAGAATGTGAGAGTATCAGTTCTGAAGCCTGCACTCTCTCTTGGAATTCCACATCCATCCATACATTAGGCCAAATACAGCATTGCCATGGTAACTGGCTCCCTTGGTACGAAAGAGGGGGTGGGAGTGTTCGGAGTGTGTGTGCAGCAGTAATTGGTATTGCCACTGTCTATACCCCTTCACCCCCCCTCCAACCCACCCACCCAACATGCCCATTCATTCACGGCAAGCAATTTTCAGAAAACATCCCCTCCCCTAACACATAGTGCTCAGCTTACCATGGGGCCAGCGATGTTTATGCAGCTCTGCAGAATAAACCATTTGGCTACCACGTGTTACTACAACAGATTCAGTGCATCTGGACAAGTACTCGAGAACAGTACACCATTCTTCTGAACCCCATTCTTCCAAAAGATAAAACACCCCCCACTACAGTTTTGATAAGACAGCACACTGTATTAGACACCACTCCCTCTTCGACTGCATTGAGATCTGCTGTAGGCCATAGCATACCAATGACATCATTTTCATACGCATTAAATCCTTCATGTGGATGTTTCTTCGTCATGCTGGAAAAGACAACTTGATTCAAGATAGAAATGTTGCGTCGTAACAATTCTGAGGACTCCGAAGAATTTTCTGTTGACTTGCAGTGACACTTAAGTTTGCCAGCAGAATGCCCCACAGCAGGACAGGAAGCAGGATAGACAGGATATCTCTGGATTTAGGTTCAAAGACATGCCCAAACCTGCAGACTGCAGACAGACCCTGCTCAAGATAAGGCCCCCCAACACCCCAGGTTTACTTTCCAATAGCAAAAACTTTCCACCTAAAAGCAAGCAACAGGAATATAGCTTGCATTAATAACCCCCCTTTTTGAGAAAAATCTATACCTATATACTGTGCAAAAGTCTTATTAAGTCAGTACAAAAGATTTTATATTTCCAAAACAAAAACTCCACACCAAAAATGTAACATTTAAAAGCAACACATTACATAACAAACCAGTTTATTCATTCATTCATTCATTTTCTTAACCGCCTATTCCTTTTCAGGGTCACGGGAGAGCACAAGGCTCTAACCCTAGACAGGGCGCCAATCCATCGTAGGGCCAATATTAGAGACACCAATCAACTTAACGTGCATGTCTTTGGACTGTGGGAGGAAACCGGAGAACTCGGAGTAAACCCACGCGGACACGGGGAGGACATGCAGACTCCACAAAGAAAGGACCCAGACCACCCCACCCGGGGATTAAACCCAGGACCTTCTTGCTATGAGGCGATAGTGCTACCCACCGACCCACCGTGACCAGTTTATAACAGACAAAAAACATAATGAAGGCTGCTGGGTTTGGCATACGAAAAAAGAAGTAAATGTGACAGTCAAAGTCTCCAGAAGAGCACTGGCAGATTCTCCAAGACGCTCAGTAAAACGTAAAAGCTTATAAAATTTCCTTATAAAACTGCTCACATTTTAGCTGGGAACACTTTTTAAGAAAAAAGCACACCAAATATGGACTTCCTGTAGTTTATTACCGTTTACTACACTTTATAATGTTTTCGTTTATGTAGAAACATCATTATTTTGGAAGGCGTCTTTGCTTTACAGCGAGTCTTTGGACGTGCCTAAGACTTCTGTGTCGTACTGTACAGTAATCAGCTTCTAAGTGTTACTGAGCATCTTAGAGAATCTGCCACAGCTCTTCTGGAGATTTTGACTGTCGCACTTGCTTCTTTTTTTTGCATGCAAAATCCCAGCAGCCTTCATTCTGTTTTTTGTCTGAGAAGAGCTCTGTTATGTAATGTGTTGCGTTCATTACTGATATATACAACCATTTTTGTGTAACATTAAATTTTTTGTTGGAAATGTAGCATTTGGAAATCTTGGAAAACCTTTCTGTACTTAATCAATAATGCAGAACATAAAAGCTGCTTAGGACTTTTGCACAGTACTGTACAACAATTAAGTGTTACAAAAACGTTTCAGTAACATCTCCAGCACCACCACACTGAGTACTGGAGCTCCTCAGGGCTGAGTGCTCAGTCCACTGCTGTTTACCCTGCTGACTCACGGCATTGCACAGCTCAAATCACATCATCCAGTTCGCCGCGGAACTGTACATCTATCTAGTAACTTGTGGCAGAAACCGATCTAAATGCATGATGTTATTGATCCAGCTGTGTTACCAAACACACTAATGAAGCGGGAGCTAGATACAATATCACCATGCCCTTGTGTTACATTAATGATTGTGATCCCACAACTATGGAGAATTCAAAACATGTCACCCTTGCATCTATATTGGGGGTTCTTTAACAATAAAATAAATTGCATGGACCTGTTCAGACCAGATTTAGTTTTATGGATATAATCCAAGTATTCAAAACCCTCAAAAAGAGTTTCATTTGTGGGCTTGGATGCAAGTCATTTGAAAAAGCAGCCTAATAGTTATGCAAACGAAATGCATTTCAAGTGCCTCCTAATCTTCTTAGGAACTAATAAGACTACAGGTTTTATGATTAGGGTTATAGAACACGTTCTAGCTATGGAGGTTTGGAGAGTTGTGTTAAAAGAAGCAGCCATGGTTCTAAGTCTTGGAAAAAGGAAACCCCAAGCCTTGCTGTGGCACAGGTTTTTATAGCGTACCCTGCGCGCTCTCACACACATGGGGCTAATACAAGCTGACAGTGATGAATGGGCTTAAACGCGATACTGAATTTGGATGCAGCTCTCGTGTATTTATGCATTTGGGTGTCGAGGTCGTTTTCGCTGTCGAACCCACTTTAAATCTGCATACACTCGGCATCTTGCTCTCTGTGACTATGATTAATCGAATACAGTCGACTGGCTTTGAATTAAAAAAAATCCATATCACTTATTACCGTTACACCGCATGCAGTCTGATTTGAAGCATACAGCGAAAGAGCGTCGAAGTATGATATGGGATTTAAGGAATAAAAACACCCCAGTCCTTATCTTTAGTTTAGTAGCTGAGATACAGCAAAGCTTTATACTCTGACTGAACTGAAGTGATTCACTCCAAATGTACAGCACAGCTGGTCTTTAAACTAGCAATAAATACTCTTCCTATAAACCATTCTCTTTTCATTGCCATGCCTAGCAATGCCATCTAGCAATGAGAGAAAGACGAGGGGGGAAAAAAACAGATGTCAGATTTTACTTTGAATCTTTTTTTTTTTTTTTTTTGGCGTGGTCTTTTGTGACATAGTTCCTTCAGCTCCAGAAAAGAACTCCATTATGCCTAGTCCCAAAGCTTGCTTTTCTATAGTGCCATGGCACAGGGCAAATGAAGGAGGGAGGAGTGCAGGCCCCTCTCTCTCTCTCTCCATCTCTATCTCTCACTTTCTCTGTGAGAGAGCTGCTGTACTGTTCCATGTGAAAGGCTCAATATGCTAAATGTGCACCCTCCTTGTGCCAGCCACCTGTAGTGCCATTTCTTTTAGGCTGTGGCAGTCAGCATGGGCAGACTGGACCGTTACATTCAACCCAGCGCAGAAGGGATGAAAGAAAAGAATAGAATAGCTTCAATGCTGCTGGACAGACTCGCATGTTAGCCCCCCCTCCCCCCTTTTTTTGAATTAATCCAGTGTTTGAGAGGCAGCTGCTGTACTGATGTAGAAGACACCTGGTGAAACACTGTTTTTAACAGAAAATCACATTTCTTATGCACGCTTATATACACCACGGCTGAAAACCAATTGTGCAACTGTGTGGATGCCGAAGTTCCAAACATTAGGAAAATAAATAAACAAACAAACAATGAAAAAACTTTAACTAACTTTTCAAATGTGTCAAGTAATCAGCTATGGCACCACCTGGCAAGCTTAGTTGTTTTCAGATGTGGAGTGCAAATTTGCATTAGGCAGCAGATGCCACATTTGAAAAAAAAAAAAATCATCATCAAGGGCATCTGACAACTGAATTGCCTTTCATGCATTCAGCAGCTTCTTGCAAGATCTGCATGTGATTTGGCCCCCCTCGCAGATGTGACTATAGTTAATCTATACTTAGCAGATGGGAGGAGAGTGGGGAGGGGGACGCAGCATCAACATACTAGTCATTGTGCCTGAAACTGACCCCATTCAGGGTCATTTGGCATGTGACACCACTCGAGGCGGAGCTAAATGGCCCCATGGAATCAGGCACACAAGGGCCATAAAAATGCCAACCCTCTATTCCCCTGGGGTAGGGAGGTGCTCGCTGGCCTCTTGACACACACTGGCAAGCTCGAGAGGGGAGACAAAGGGAGAGGGCTGGCCTAAATGGGCCGCAGAGGACGGAGGAAAATGGCGCACGCTAAGATTGAAGCTGTGGAGAGCAGTGAAGTGTTGGCCCCCTTCATTGGCCAAGCTTGGAGAGGGGCTCCCAGATGGCAGACGGAGGTTTGTGCCATGACCGGTTTGGGGTGGTTTCCCTCTCGCCCGGTCATCATCAATCACCAGTGAACCCCCCAAACTGCCAGTTCGAGCCCCACACTACAAGCATAAAAGACTCTGAGCCGTTGGGACAAGACCTCCCTTATGATGCAGAAGAAAGCAGAACACCCACAAAACACAGCCACTTATGTAACATATGGAAAGAAAGAAAACAAGGCACAAAATCTGGGTTTTTTTGATCAAGGTTTTTAATGATTCTAAAATGACTTCTCATAGCTGTACATTAAGACCGTAAGGAGATGAGATCACCTCTGTACATCGCATTGTGTTCGCCGTAACACAATTCGAGCTGCAAGCTTCGTGTAGCTCGGCCCTGAATACAAGATCTCTGAGGAACTGAAATGTGAAATCATGGTGTTGTCCGCATGTCACGTTCAAGGCTAAAAAAAAATAAATGTAATAAAGACAGTAACTCATGCAAATATTTGCAACTGAAATGTACCCTTTTGAGGTAAACAAAATCAACGGACACATAAATATTCAGCATGATTAAGAGACTGGAATGGGCAGCACTTGGCTAGAAGACGGTGAAAAAAGACTGACTGGAAGGTCACATAGGCAGCAGGAACACAGTATTAGGTGCAAATATGGCCTCAAGAAAAATGTATATGGAAAACGCAGAGGCTTGTAAAGCTGGCTTTGGTTTACTTACGGGTCGCTTTTGGTAAACTGAGGTCCAAGTGGTTGGTTAACATTTAGCAGTGTGAGACTTGACAATACTACACAGGAAGGACGTAGCGCTGCTGCAACAGGCTACAAATCATAGCAGCAAATCAAAGATCGTTCTTCTCCGGTCTCAAGAAATTGATCAAGCGACCGTTAGAAGAGAACTCTTGATTCTTTAAAAAAAAAAAAAAAAAAAAAAAGGTCATTCTTAAGGGACCTTGCTGTCAAATGGCAAAGTGCATTTTATAAAGCTTATATTCCACACAACACGTCTGCATGCCGATTGCTTTTCCATGGACTTGGGAGGTGAAGGTGAGCAGGAGAGAGTTTATTCTTACAAAAGCTTTGGCTTTGTTGGTCATATGTAAATAGGATACCCCCCCGACAACCTCCAACGAAATAAAGGAAATGGAATCCACTAGGAGCCTTGAACCGTGATAGCGTGACAACACCACTGCTTTCAATAAAAGAACACAAACACGACAAGGGTGCTTGGTACACCATTAATAAAAGTCCCATATCATATCAACAGACAGAAGCAAACAGATTGGGAAAATGTGTTTTTTTTTTTAAATAATAACAATAACCACAGCCTTCAAGTCTTTAGTACAGGAAAAAAGATCACATCATCCAGAGAGCATGCGTGCTTTGAGTGAGAGAAGGATCAGGGTGGAGCCGATCCAGCTTAAAACAGGAACACTTCATGGGACCACATAACGTACATTCCTCGCGCCTACATCCATGTGGGATTTGTTTTGTCGTCATTTTTTAAGCAATAAAATTAAGACCCTGAAAACGCCTTGTCTCACGCAAAGTGAAATCTTTAACAAAAGTGAAAACAGGATCGAAAATAAATACATTCATCACTGACAATAGACCTTTGATTTAAAAAAAATATATATTGAACACTGTCAATAAGTGTTTGCACCAATGTGGTTGAGAGGAGAGGCCAGTAGACGGAAGCTGCTTCTTTCTGCAAATGGCTCAGAAAAACAAATCGTTACAAAATGAACAACTAGAGATTAAACTCCCTGCCCCTCCCCTCCCCTCCCCCCAACAAAAATCCTACATGCGCTGAGGTAAATCATGTTCTATTCATACTCATATAGACACGTCAAAGCAGCAGAATAACAAAAACATTAACCAGATGTGATAATACATTGCGAGCAGACACACTCTGCCCTCCTCTCCCATCGCACTATATTCAACCCATATAGGGACCTGTTTGGGGGTGCGGTTTTCACAAATCGTATTTTTCCTTTCGGTTTAAGACACCTCGAACAAAGAAGCATTCTCAAACTGGCCTCTCCTCTTCTGAGGTCGGAGCCTGTTTAGTGTTTATGTAAACAGCGAGATACACAAAAAATCATTACATCAGACAAGCTGTCAATCATTCGGTATGTGCTTTGGTTTAGAAAAAGAGTCTGAAATTTTGGGTATGAGCTTTATCTTATTTGTTTATACACTTTATGCTTAATAATTTTTTCTTAGTTCTAAAACTCTGAAACTTAAAAAGTAAAACTTTCATGTACATCTCTGGCTTTTTATTTTCTCTTTTTTTTCCTTTTCTTTCCATTTTTTCGAAAGCGTTATTTGAAATGGGAACACTCTTAAAATCTATTTTGTAGGAAACTAGTGTTTTTCTCATCATTAAAATACAGAAATTGACACAGTATTGACACAGTCTTACAAACGTAGCCGAAAGTTCCACATTTCAAAATATGCAGAACGTTCCCTGAAGTCTGAAGTAGAAACATTATTGTCACAGTTTGAAACTTTGCCATCCTTTACGTGCTCTTGCAGCTACAGCTCTGAATGCCGAGGCCATCCACCCCATCTCTTCCATGACACTGATGTACTGCTTAAGTGCTGATATGTACACGAGAGATCAAACGGCAGCTTTTTCCTGGAATCCTGGGTGGTATATGGAAGTGACAAGGAGGACACAATGTCTCCCTGAGCTCATACGAGTACTTCAATACCAGAGCGCACTCCAAACAGAAGGTGCCCAATCAACGTGACTACATTTTCCTTAATAAAACCAACAATAACCTCTTTGGACCAAGCAATACCTCCCAAGATGCAACATATGAGCCGATAGGACAGGGCTACAGACTAACAAATGGCCTGAGAATTTAACACTGTCCGTTATCTCCCTAACTGCCTAGTCCAAAAAAAACCCAGAAGTGTATCCAGTGTAATTATTTTGACACGTTTGGATTACGTCTCTGAACAGATGGATTTGGAGTCAATTCCAGGAAAAAGGAAGTCATTGTACATTATTTGAGAGTATGACAACATCTGCACCTCATGATCATTAGTTAGTACTTGCACCAGGCTTTGGATTAAGAACCAGAACAAATAAAACTAAATAAAGGAATGCCATTAAACTTTGCATTGAGATGGGCAAACGTTACACATGGAATGTGATACACTGGAACTGGCTAGAAATCAACAAAATCAGTAAATAGATGGCATAAAAAAAAATCAGCAGTAAAATATGAACATTCCTACCAGTGTCTGAACTGATAACGTAACAGTGACCCCCAAGTCAGTAACCTAAGGCAACAGCTAGGGTTTTGGATGAACTCTTCCTTCTCTGAATAATGCAAAGGATTTATACAATACTTAGCAACTGACTACATTACATCATCCTGTGTGAGCCACACACAAAAAAAAAAAGCCCCAGAGCATTTCTGTGAACTGTAGAGGCAATCCAGTGTATTGATTCCTCATTGAATGAACTTCTCCTAAATGGTGGTCAAGTAACACAAATATCACAACTCTACTCTTTGTGTCTTACTTCCATCTTTGTTTTTTGGTCTGAACTAAAATAAATTAGTCCTTCTTAAGTCCTTCAATAAAGTTCGTCTTGAAGAAAAAAGTAAATGACAAAACCGACTTGAGAAACGAATGTAAACTTCAAAATTGGAAAAAAAAAAAATTAAAAAAAATAACAGCCAGCCCGCCAATCAGAAGACGTTTTACACAAGTTGTCCATTGGTTTCTAATACAATGTCCATTATAAACTAACATTCCCATATCGGTCTTCTTTACTGAGAACAAAAAAAACCCCAACAACTTTATAATATTGTTTCTCCTGAAATGTTATTTTCTGTATTTCATCTAAAAACTTTGGTAGTGACATTCTACAGAAAATGTTTGTTCGTAAGCCATTATTTTCCTCAGTACTAGTTTTCTCTTTGGATTTCTTTAACATAAAACTTAAATACATGCATCCAACAAGCTAATATCTAATTCTACTATGTTAAATATGTTTAAAAAAACAAAACAAACTCAAAACTGTTGAAAGATGGGCAGATGAGGAACATTCTGAAAACCTCATCATGCTTTATACAAAGTTGTAGGGGCTAGCTACACCCCCCCCCCTCTCAATGTATGTACTGTTCTTATGAATTAAGAGGTAGTAATGTGACAAGACTATAAAATGTTTTTTTAGTGAAAGGAAAACCTTAAGAAACAAAACTGAATAAGAGTACCGACAGAATGAACATTCAATAAAACAAACTCTACACGTCACCCGAATCACCCCCACCCCAAAGAAATATCAAAAGAACTTCCAGTTGAAACATTCACTAAAGCAGAACAATAAGTTATCTAAAAACAAGTACCATTACTTTTGGCTTATGTCTCGAGAGTAACCCCCTATATATTATATGAGTAAACATTAGAGCTTAAAAGAACATCCAGATCCACTCTTTTCTATACCCCCATATGCCCATGTCCAGGTGCAGGAGGAGCCCGACAGGGTGCCCAATTTTTCAGGCCACGACTGAAAGGGTTAACCAACTACTGGATCATCATGAAGTCGGTTTCACGTAGCAATAAGCTGAACTGAATTGAAAAATCGCCGGTTATGGTATGAATGTTTTTTTTGTACCCTGTTCCTCCTTCAAGAACTAGAAATAGGCAATGGGCATATGGTACAGACTAAAGCTTGTGAATGTGTTTGGTCAGATGCACAAAGCTTTTATAGAACACCATAAACATTTCTAAAGGCTCTCAATCATATAATTCAATCTTCCTTTGAAATGAAAAAATACGTTTAGCAATTATTCGTTAATCAGTTAAACGAGCCTATTTTACACATTCGGTGGTCTGTTTTTATCTTCCGCCCTTGCTTTTAAGGACCAAAGGAAGTGAAATTGTATACTTGTGGACAACAGGTAGTGAAAATTTTACAAAACCAATGCATAGACTGGTCTGAAGTGATGTGGAGAGCCCAAAAAAAATCTGAAACAGCATCAGTGCCCAAGGTGTACATTTGCAGCATTGAAAAGAAGGAGGGGGGGGGGTCATTTTTGGAAAGGAATCATTTTTGGAAAGGTTAGTCTTCAACTGTTGGGGCTTTAATATTTCAAACTACTACTCCTGTCCTGAATCCTCCATCGGATCACCCACCCATAGCCATCATCTTCATAGAATACAGGTGTGCATTGTACTGAAATATTTTTTGCGCTCAAGGTATTCCATTCAAAGTGTCTTTGGCTTATGATGGGGAGGTATGCATTCGAAGGTGGCTGATGAGGTTACGCTGTTGCGTGAACTTGCCCCCACAAAGCTGACATTCATAGGGCTTTTCCCCAGAGTGTACCCGCATGTGCTCTGTGAGTCGGTATTGGCGTGTGAAACGCATGCCGCACTCTTCACAGGCAAAGGGCTTCAGACCGAGGTGGCTGCGCATGTGCCGCGTCATAGTGCCACGCTGCGTAAACATTTTGCCGCAGATGTTGCAAGGAAAAGGCCGTGTTAGCCAGTGCGTCTTCTCGTGCTGCCGCAGCGTGCCGGGATCTTTGTAGCTTTTATTGCACACCGTACAGCTAAAGCGTTGTGAATCTACACCATGCACTTGGACCGTCTGAGATGACAGATCCTCGGCTTCAGCCTCGTCTTCCTTTGGATAGGTATCGTCCTCCTCCTCTTTGATGTAAAGCTCTTCCTCCGTATGGGTCTCCACGTGGGCGTTTAGCTCCTCTGAGCTTGGAAAACCTTTACCACAGGGAATACAGACATAAAGGTTGTCGCCAAGGGCAGGCTCAAAGCCTTCCTGCCGGTACACGTAGTTGGCACTGTTACGTCCACCTTCGTTCTCACTCTGGCCACTCTCTTCACTCTGCTCCTGGCCATTCTCCAGTCCTTCTTCCTCATCCTTACACCGGTAGGACAGCTCAGAGTTTACAGTTCCTCCACCTGACAGCCTTTCTCCAGCCACATTTAGCCTCTTGGCAACTCCGTTGGGCAATGTGGACCTTTCCATATCTTCACCTTTGTGGCCCTCACCCTTGGTTTGTCGCCTGGACCGCGATATCTGGCGGGTGCTTTTTTGTTGGTCGGGGTCTGGAAAATGCTGGTTCTCATCACATTCCTCTGCTTCACCTATGTCCATAGGCTCTCCAGTAGTGAGGATCTGCGAGTTGGTAGGGAGATCATCGAACGAGGCACTGTTGGCTGTGGATTCTGAGGCAGACTGAGGTGATTCTTGTGGGATACTGCTTGGACTTACTTCTTCAGTGACTGTGCTTCCTGAAGGGCTTTTCTTAGAGAGGTCCAGGCCAAGCTCCAAGAGGCCACCACTGCTGATAATGGGTCCGTTGCTCCCATTCTTACTAGTAGAGGGACTGAGAGAGTTGGCTGGGTTTGCACACTTAGCATTCCTGACAAAAACCTCATCCTCTGACAACTCATCTTTGAGTAGTTCCTCGTGTCTCTTTATTTTTTCACTGTCTTTAAACCCTGAAATTTGGTTTGGAGTGACAGGTGTGGAGGACAGCCTTTGGTTCCTAGAAGTTCTTCCATTGGAAGGAGTTGTGGGTTTGTTGTGGAGGGATCTGCCATTGCGTTTCAACTTTTTTCTGCAGAGAGCAGCTAGGTCATGGAGTTGGAGGTAGCTTGCTGCTGTTAGGAGGGCATTAAAATTGTGGTCACTGACCTGATCCGAGGACAAAAGCTTGCCAGTGTAAATAAAGTCCAGTACCTGCCGAAAAATCGACGGGTTGACCATATCTGTGTCGAGGTTAATTAAGTTGTCATGAAGGATGAGGGACTTAAAGTAGATGCTACTGGCTGCCAGAATGTTCTTGTGTGCCCGGAAGAGGGCATTTTCTACAACTATAATCACATCACACAGATAACCTTTGGCTCTTTGTTGGTTCAGCTGCAGCAGCAATTGTTTGGCATGATTTGGCAGTTCCATTTCCAGCTTTTTTTCCTGCACCTAGAAACCTGTGAAGATACAAATGAAGATCAGTAACAAGAAATAAACTGAAAGACAAGACTCACTCTGCTCTTCAACTCTTTCAAGGTATACAATAATTGTCTGATTACTCTAAATATGTATCCTGTACAAAACTAAACCCAACCTTAATTAGCTAATCATTTTAGCTGAACTAAAACTGTACCAGAAACACCACATCCATTACAGACTTTCAAGCAGAAACCTGCACAGCACGAAACACCCTGCTTCCAGTTTGAATATGTGCAGAAAAATGTCATTTTGGCTTTTCAAATCACTCCCTTTTCCTGAGACAAAAAAACAAATACAAAAACGCCAGTCCAAGCACAAAGCAGATAAGGCGGTGCGAGTAACAGCAACATTCAACATTTTTCTCGTCTTAGCCTTCTTAACGTTCTTGCCACCACTCATTAATGCCAGCCTCCAGGGTCAGTCTCTTTGTTGAAAGATGGGGGTTGGGGAAAGGAGACCAGTGGATGTTTCTGACTGGCTTGCATGAAGGACAACATGAAACCCGAGCCAGAGGGAACACCAAGGGTGTGGTGAGAACAGGTAAGCCAGCAGTCCCTCCACTGGATAAGCAGGCCCTGACTTGTAACAGAATCTTTGCAATTCCCAAGATAAAGGTTAAGTCATTCAGCAGGGAGTGCTGGTATTGGCTGTGGAATATACACAGTATCACAACACCTAATCAATACACAAGAAGACTAATACAAATACTAGAAGACCTATTTATAACTACCATGTTTGTCCACCTTCTGCTAGAGTTCGAACAATGCTGTGTGTGTATAAACGTCAATTAGTAAAATTCATCACCCACCCACATACCTGCCAAATGCAGATACATCTACACACACTTTTGTTGTGTGCCATTTGTACACATTTTACATTAGACCCAATGATAATCTAGCATGATATTAATAATTATCATGAATTTAAAAAATATATGTTCAAATGGATTTGCAAACTTTATGCACCTCTTCAAACAGCTTCATGATGTAGGTTTTTCAGCCATCTCAAAGTTTCCACATACACTGAAAGCTTTTTGCCTACTTTTATTAAATTCCAAATGAAAAATAGTTGCACCTTGGGAAGCATTTCATTGGTTTGTAAATAAGATGATGCATATCAGACAAGTGTCAAGCGAAACCTCGTTCTTAAGAGCATGTAAATCCCTACATTCAAGTCAGTTTTGTGTGGTTATTCGTCAGGCAGCAGAAACAGGACAGTTTCATGGGCGGGACTACGTTCAGGGGTAGAAGAAGCTACAAGGTTAACAAGTATATCCTTGCTATCGTTAGGCAGATGACCTCATTTGCATGGATGGTGTGAACAGAGCTGTTACTTTTAACAGCATCTCGACTTAAGAGGGGTTTGTACAACATCTGAACTTTTACCTGACGTAGCAAACCACAGCACTGCAGGGTTTAACGTTCAACCTAATTTACCAGAACTGATCTGACTCACTGAACTGATCAGCTCCTTACCTAACCGAAGACTTCATGCCTTGAATCCTTTGGGTTAGAAGAGAGTAAATATAATGCACCAATCAGTCTTTGGACCTTCAGGACTACAATCTGACCCATGTGATATCTCAAACCTCAGCAAGTAAGACTTTTTATATGGTAGTGCATCTCTGGAACCTTGCTAAAAATCTTCCCCAGCATTTAATAGACCTTTGTACGACTTCCGCCTTTTTCGCTTTGGCTTGTTTGCTGTTATTCTTAACAAATCCATAGATAAATCTAAACAATATCCAGGTACGTTTCAGGGATGAGAGCTTTCTGAGTGTAGGACAAGACACAATGTGGATTACTGCATTATTTTAAGTAGTAACTCCAACATCACAGCCAGAACTAACACTAAATCTAGTCATGTTAAGGAATACCACAGTAACACCGACCCACGTCTGTCTGACCAAATGTCTACAAGACATCAAGAGTGCAGCTCTATATATTAAAAACAACAACAAAAAAAAAAAAACACTGCCAGGAAAATAACCCAAAAGCAAACAGCACTTGCAGAAAAGAATTTATCTGAGTTGCGTACACAGGTTGATAAGATGCTGACCACCCTTTTTTTATTGCTCTGAACACATTCCTATCCATGACCAGACCTGCACCAGCACCAAGATGAAACAACTGGCCTAATCAGCAAGATTGCTACCTAGAGAAAAAGCCAAAGTGCAGAAAAAAAGACCAGCTGGACCATGGAGAACCCTGTCTGCCAACAAATGTGATTAGCTTTCGAAACAATTTCATCCCATTCCACAAATCTTCGAGAGCTTTGTTAGAAATCATTCTGAAAAACAACACTGACTAGAAATGCAACAAAGTTTATCTCACCCTGCAATAACATTTACATTTACATTTATGGCATTTAGCAGACGCTCTTATCCAGAGCGACTTACAAGAGTGCTCAATCATCAACTT
>JANCOA010000009.1:8185573-8195774 GCA_024363135.1 Leptodoras oyakawai | reverse complement strand
CTGACATTACCCTGGATACCGTGGCTCTTGATGCATCACAAAGACTTGCTGTCTTGGTCACAGATGCGCCAGCAAGATTATTACCCTGCTAATTGAAGCTTCACACCCTGCTCTTACTGGTGCAATGTGCAAATAATGAAGATTTGGCCACCAGGCTGGTCCAATTTAGCCATGAATACTCCCACACTAAAATGACAGGTGTTTCAGTTTCATTGTCTAACCCCTGTACATGCTATGAGTTAATCTGCTGGCTCCCTCTATAGGTCATGTTAGTAACTGTTTTTACCTACATTATCACTGTGGTGCCATTTCTCTGGGCATACACAGAAATCAGTGCTGACTGAAGCAATAGGAACAGTTACAGAGCAGACAAAAATGGCAAAAAGAACACATTTTGCCACAATTTTGGCTACTAGTTTAAAATTAGGTAATGTACTGAATGTAATTTGACTGAAAGAATCGTTCACTGATTTGACACAAAGCATGAAAGGCATGACAGAATATAGTTTTATGATTTGATTAGGCTAGACACAATCAACTCTGGTGCAAGGGCCCAGGTGAAGAAGGAAAAGTAAAGTTGCAGAAGATGATGTGAGAATTCAGGAGAAGCATTTGGAGATAATGGGGAAATAAAGTTCTTGTGTAATTGAGTACATTTGGGAATCAGCACTAAAGCTCGCAAGTCCAGCAAGTCACATTATAGCAAGGATACTTAAACACATATGGTTTATGTATCCATATCCACCTGCCTGAATTATATTAGCATATAATTATGAATAAATCAGTTGATCTTGACATGGACTTCAAATTACACATTTATAAGTATGTGTGGTGGCCTGGGAAAATCTCCATGTTGCACCACTTGTGACACTATGGACACAGCAGTGCAAAAAAATCTGCAACTGAACCTTTACATGTAAATTTATCCCTTTTTACATCTAGGGTAGCAATAACCAGATTTTAAAATACTATAGCTTTACTTTGCTATACTATACTTTACTTTAACCTTACTGTTTATGATGCATGCATCAGAGAAAAATAGAAGTTCAGGTAGCTTTAAGAGCGATGTAATACAAAATGTCACCATGTAAAGGGTTTTCCCAGTCACATATATCTCACATATTAAAAAATGGTTTTAACCACCACATTTGGAGATTGCTTTCACTGACTGATATACTTGCTGAACAAGGGCTCATGGGAGAAAGACCTGGGGAAAAAGTGATTGATTGATTGATTGATTGATTCATTCATTGTTTATCTATTTAAGCCCTGCCTGACTGCCCCACCCTCTGATTCCCATGTTATTGGCACCTGGTTCACCCCCTCCTCCCCCCGGGTTAGCTCCCAACGTGCAGGGGTTTACCTGGGAAGCGAGAGAACAGAGAAAACCTCTTAAGAGAAAGGCGCCGTGGCCGAGGCAGCACCACGGAGGGGGACAGAGGGGGGGTGACAGCTGAGCAGAGAAGGAGGGAGTCAGGGAGGAAAGACAGAGAGGATCTTTAAACAACTGGTCCATCACAAATAAAAAATCTTAGCATTGGGTTCTTTATTTCTGTCAATCTTGCATCAGACTGTGGACTGCAGATGAAATCATTGTTTCCCTACAAGTATTTGAACACATTTTATTGTACATTTATTTCTAGCCTTCAAGCTTGATTAAGTTCTGTTCACTGCTAAGGCTTCTCAGAGGAAATATAATTGGGTAGAAGTAATGCAATTTCATTTATTGTCATAAGGTATTTACTTTTAGTATGAGAACGTGAAGCTGAAAAAGTCAGATGGCAACAATTATTGAATGCATTTTGAAGGGGTAGACAACATTATGGTCTACCTCATCAAAAGCAAAACAGATAAATGTACAATGACCTAAAAACATCTGGATTATACGCTGTGCACATAAAAACACATGGAGACTCAGACAAATGCTTGGCACATGAAACACCCGAGGTACAGTCTTACATATACCTGTCTGACACAGTTGTGAAATTTAAAAAAATGCAGCATGAAGAGTGTTTGTAGTAGTTTGAGATTCCACCACTGATGTTATTAAAGCTTCTGTATCCTCTTTTAAAGCTTTGTTGTGTAATATTGTACTCTATAAAGATAATGACGTGATGTTTTTTGTTCTTTCTGCAGCCATTGTAAATTCACAGAGCCTTTTGCTACACTGGTACGATCCCTTCCTGTCAGTCTGAAATCCTAAGGTTTTTATAGGATCAGTTATATCTTAGCTATAATGCTTCAACCACAAAAAAAGTGAGCAAATCCCTTTAACATGTATTCACATACAAATGCCTAAAATAAACATAATGTCATTTACAATTCAGCTAAATAAGAAATATAGATTGTTACCAAACCATTTTCCTAACCAAAGTGTGAAATTCAGTAGCGCTATATTTAAAGCTTGACTGTATAGGATTTTACTTTGTTAAAAATGAAAATAATATTTCTATCGATAAGATGACTTCTTGACGGTCTTCTGCTCACCAATAATATCCAGTGTTACATTGTTCTTCTCTACTATACATATGAACTAGTTGGAGTTAATGGGCTAGGTGTGTCTCTCTGTCATGGAGATGTGCAGAAGCTTGAGCAGTGTGCTGTGTGATTACTCCAAACAAACCTTTTCCCTTCAACTAAAGCTTAAAGTGGATATAAAAAGTCTACACACCCTGTTAAAATGGTTAAAAAAGTAAAAGACTTGCCATTCTACCCTATAGCCCAGACATATACGGGAGTACTTGCCAAAAATTCCTGCAGCTCTTTTAATATTGCTGTAGATCTCTTGGCAGCTTTCCGGACCAGACCTCTTCTTGCATTTTCATAAATTTTAGAGGGATGTCCAATTCTAGGTAATGACACTTATTTTATCCAATTGTTGATGACCTTCTTCACTGTGTTCCAAGTTATGTGCATGGCCTTGCAACACAGGATTTTTTGTACCCTTCTCCTAACTGATACCTTTCAACAAGGAGGGATTCAATGCATTTGAATGAGTTTTCAATCCCTTTGATGCTTTGCAAGCTCTTTGTGGACCATGGTTTTAGCTGTAAGGTATAACTACAACCCCAATTCCAATGAAGTTGGGACATTGTAAAACATAAATAAAAACAGAATACGATGATTTGCAAATCCTTTTCAACCCATATTCAATTGAGTACACTACAAAGATATTTAGATACAAGATATTTAATGTTCAAACGGATAAACTTCATTGTTTATTTGCAAATATTCACTCATTTTGAATTTGATGCCTGCAACATGTTCCAAAACTGTTGGGACAGGAGCAACAAAAGACTGGGAAAGTTGAGGAGTGCTCAAAAAACACCTGTTTGGAACATTCCACTGGTGAACAGGTTAATTT
This sequence comes from Leptodoras oyakawai, assembly GCA_024363135.1. Classification (NCBI taxonomy): domain Eukaryota; kingdom Metazoa; phylum Chordata; class Actinopteri; order Siluriformes; family Doradidae; genus Leptodoras; species Leptodoras oyakawai. Next base: position 8,192,410 of record JANCOA010000009.1, on the reverse strand, counting down.
GAAACAGGTGAGTGTCATGATTGGGTATAAAGGGAGCATCCCAGAAAGGCTCAGTCAGAGGTTCACGACTTTGTAAAGAACTGCATGACCAAATAGTCCAACAGTTTAAGAACACTTCCCAATATTCAATTACAAGGAATGTAGGGATTTCATCATCTACAGTCCATAATATCATCAAAAGATTCTGAGAATCTGGAGAAATCTCTGCAAGTAAGTGGCAAGGCCAAAAACCAACACTGAATGCCTGTGACCTTCGATACCTCAGGTGGCACTGCATTAAAAACCGACATCATTCTGTAACGGATATTACTACATGGGCTCAGGAGCACATCAGAAAACCATTTTAAAAGTTAAAACTCTACCATGCAAAGCAAAAGCCCAAGCTCATCTGAGATGAACTGACGCTAAGTGGAAAAGTGTCCTGTGAAAGAACTCAGGAAGAGAGTGCGGGTACTAGACTGGCCTGCCTGCAGTCCAGACCTGTCTCTCATTGAAAATGTGTGGCGCATTATGAAGCGCAAAATACAACAACGGAGACTGTTGAGCAACTGAAGTTGTACATCAAGCAAGAATGGGAAAGAATTGTATGTACAAAGCTTCAACAATTAGTGTCCTTAGTTCCCAAACGCTTACTGAGTGTTGTTAAAAGGAAAGGTGATGTAACACAGCGGTAAACACGCCCCTGTCCCAACTGTTTTGGAACGTGTTGCAGACATCAGTTTATTCATTTGAACATTAAATAGCTTGTCTTTGTAGTGTATTCAATTATGAAATATGGGTTGAAAAGGGTTTGCAAATCATCAAATTCTGTTTTTATTTATGGTTTACACAACATCGCAACTTCATTGGAATTGGGGTTGTAAGAAAATGATCTTACTAGAACAGCTGAATTTTATATGGGGTTAATTAGTCACTTTAATTGATGGCAGATGTGTGCTGGCTACTATTTATCATGACTTTGAATGTGATTTGTTAATTTTGAACACAGCCACATCCCCAATTACAAGATGGTGTGAACACATATGCACCCACATATTTAGGTTTTTACATTTTTTTTATTTCCCAAAGAATTTCAGTGTTTTGTTTTCAATTGAATTGTAAATTGAAAAAAAATTTTTTTTTTTATTATTTATCTGGATCTGATTTTTTACATCAAAAATACCTTCCATTTTAACAAGGGTGTATACCGTTTTTTTATCCACTGTTCCTTATAGCTAGCTATCTAGAATTGGGTGACTTAGCCCATATCTGTAGGATATGTATGGCAGTTATTTTATTGCCTTTAACACTGAGCAATTGCGAGTCAGGTATACTTGGGCTGTGTCCCAAACTGCATACTACAACACTAAAGAACATGTCATTGGTGTTATTATTAATTAAGCATACTAGTAAGTATGCATTATCCAATTTGGAACACAACCTTAGAATCTATCAAGTCTATCAACGTCCATCAACACTAGCAGCCATGAGAGTATCCTGCTCACAGTGCAGGAAGAGCATAACACAACCAACATTATGAAATGTTGTTCCCCATGCAGCTCGCTATGACATTTTTCTCCTATCAGAGAGGGCAAAGTTTCACAGTTGTACATACTGTAGCATTGACAAACATGTCAAAACATGTCTCAGGAAAGTCTTCCTTTCGCAGTGTAAAAGACAAAAACCATGCAAGCCAAAATGTCCATGTTTCAAAGACTCACCCAAGGATGTAGTTAATGCCATGACTCCATAATAAGAAAAAGGACCAGTCTCAAACTTCATGTTCTCATTGCCTGCCTCCACTTCCACCCGGCCCTGAACAAGAAAGGGGGGGTAATGATAGTAAGTAGTATATCAAATACTCTATAATCATGGGTAACATACATTTGCAACATTTACTGTCAGATTTTAGATGGAGCCAATGTCCATAATGGCAATTACTACATTAGACTTTCCAGTAGCTCCATCTTTTGTGTATTGTTTTTACACCTTTTCCCCAATATACGTTCATATTGATAGTTCAGTGACTACTTTGAACATCCCATGGAATCTGTTTTCAAGTGTGCAGATAGGAATAACTCTTGGTTTACACACGGGAAGAGCTGCGAACAAAGGGTCGCACCAACATAGTGCACCCCATTCTGGAGGAGCTGCAGAGGCGCTACAGGGGGTGCAGAGCAGGCACTTAGCTAAAGGACTCAGTGCTCACTGCCTTTTACAAATATGTAGACTACCCCACTAGAAAAAACAATTGATCTCCTTTACATCAATTTGAAGGATGCATACACCACCACACCCTTGCCCCCTCTGGGAAAATCTGACCTCAACCTGATTTACCTGCAGCCACAATACAAATACAAGTCCAAAGACAACCTGTAACTACCCGCTCCTTCAGGAAATGGGTCTCCTGATGCTGAAGCGGCTCTCCGGGATCGTTTTGAGTCCACTGAATGGAGTCTACTGCAGGAGCCATATGAGGAGGACATTGAGGGGATTACACACTGTATGACAGACTACTTGAACTTTTGCATGGATGTTGTTGTTCCTGTGAAAACTGTGTGATGCTTTGTTAATAACAAACCTTGGATAACTAGCAAAGTTAAAGGCCTTCTGAATAATAATAAGAAGGCCTTTAAAGACAATAACCAGAAGGAGCTTAGGAGCATACAGAGGGAATTCAAAGTCCACTTCCCCATCCAGGAAGAAGGTGGAGCAGAAGTTAAGGGAGAACAATATGAGGGAAATATGGAATGGTATGAAGACCATAATGGGCTGTAAACAGAGGATGGACAATGCCTCAGACGGTGATGTGAAGAGAGCCAATGCGTTCAGCATCATCTATAACCAGACTGAGTGCCCTATTCAGGTGCCCACAGCTCCTGTATGTCCAGAAGACATAGCCACACCCTCCCTCTTCTCCCGCTCATGATACTTCAGTCTCTGCCTGCCTGGAGATCAACAATTCTCCTTCTTCTATAGATATTCATGCACCACTCCCACAGGCTGACAGCACACACAACACAGCCCCCTCTCTCTGCTCTTCACATATTAAGTCACATATCTGCAGCACCACTGCAGCCCCCCCTGCACATTTTCACTGCAGATCAGGGTAGGTGTGAGCTGAGGAGACTTCATACAAGGAAGGCAGCTGGACCTGACAAAGTGTGCCCTAGACTACTAAAGTCCTGTGCTGCCGAGCTGAGGGCACCCCTACAGCACATTTTCAACCAGAGTCTATGCTTAGGGAGGGTTCCCACACTGTGGAAGGTGTCATGCCTCATTCCAGCTCCCAAAACAGGGTGACCCAGTGAACTAAATGACTTCAGGCCAGTTGCTCTAACATTGCATGTCATGAAGATCCTTGAAGGACTGCTTCTGCACCTTCTCAGACCCCAGGTTCAACACACAATGGACCCCCTGCAGTTCACATACAGCGAGAAAGTGGGAATAGAGGATGCCATGCTATACCTTCTTCTTTGGACCCACCCTCATCTGGACAAGGGTGGAAGCTCTGTAAGAGTCATGTTCTTTGATTTTTTCCAGTGCCTTTAAGACCATTCAGCCCCTCCACCTAAGAGACAAGCCAGTAAGGATGCAAGTTGATACGCACCTGGTCTCCTGGATTACTGACTACCTCACTGGCAGATCTCAGTATGTCAGGCTGAAGGACTGTACATCAGAGACCGTGAATAACAGCACAGAAGCACCCCGAGGGACTGGACTTTCCCCTTTATTCTTTACACTGTACACCTCAGACTTTAAGTACAATTCTGAGACGTGCCACATGCAGAAGTTTTAGCATGATTCTGCCATTGTGGCATGTGTAAGGGGAGGGCAGGATGAAGAATACAAAACCTGGTGAAGGACTTTGTGGCATGGTGCCGCAGAAACCTGCTACTGAATTCCTCCAAGACTAAGGAGATGGTGGTGGTCTTTCGCAGGGCTAGGCCACCCAAACTATCTATCTCTATTGTGGTGGTTGAAGTGGATATGGTTAAGACCTATAGGTGATTCGGACTGCACCTGGATGATACGTTGGACTGGTCAGCCAACATGGACATGCTGTACAGAAAAAGGTCGGCTCCATTTTCTGGGGTCCTTTAACATCTGTAGGAAGCTACTGCAGATGTTCTATGAGGCCATGGTCGCCAGCTGTATTTTTATGCTGTGGTGTGGTCAAGCGAGCGGTGTCAGTGGTTGTTGTGGAACTGGACTCTGGTTAAGGTGGCCGAGAAAAGGTCAATGCAAGAACTGCTATCCGTTATGGATGATGATGGGCACCCTCTGCACACCACCATCATGGAAAAGTGAAGCAAGTTCAGTGGCAGGTTCGGGAAATCCTTTTTCCAGAGAGCCATCAGGCTCTTCAACTCTTCCCAGTCGGACCGGAAGAGGACAGAAGAAAGATGAGGACTAAATCTCTCCTATACAAATCATTTCAAATCAAATATATTTTTATTTATATGCACATATGGACATTGTACTGTACACCTTGTACAATACTGGGGTTCTGGGACTTATAACGCCTAATAGGTAGTACATGGCTAAAAATCTAGCAGTATTATTGCTCAAAGTAACTTGAATTCAGGTCTACCAGCATTGGATAATCCAAGGTGATGACTAAGCACTCTTGTAAGTCGCTCTGGATAAGAGCGTCTGCTAAATGCCATAAATGTAAATGTACCACCTCTATTATTGAAACTGTACTGTTTTGTATGACTGCTACTGGCTGCTAAATTTCCTTTGGGATCAATAAAGGTATCCATCTATCAAATCATAAAAGAACCTAAAAAGCACATTAATAAGCAAGATAAATTCATTTTCAAATTATTTTTGTAGGGTCTTCAATGTGTTATTCTGCTTACACCATACCAACTTGCCCAAAAAAATTAATCGAGACCTCTTTCATAAATGTAAAATAAATGTCTTCTAAAACCTCTTCCACATCAGTGGTTATATATTTTACTTTGTTATACAACAACATATTCTTTTAATCCATTTGTAATTAAATTAGTATTTGGATAGCAACACAATTTGCTTCTGCATACCACCACAATGGATTTGAAATGCAGCAATCAAGATGTGAGTGTAGTGTAGACACTCAGCTTTAATTTAAGCTTGTTATTTTAAGTAAAAGCTATGTTATATAAAACCACAACTGGAATTCTGCTAAAATCTTGTTGATGGCTAGGAAAACCCACTGGTCAAGGTGTAACTTAATAAGGGACATTTATCCAAATATTAGGTGTGCTGTCTACACATTTTGAGCTGGTGTTGATTTCAGAAAACCCAAAAATTAAAACTTATTTTGGGAGCACCAAATTCTGGGTTTTGTATTATTAAAGATGCTTGTTGTATACTCATTCTGTCCCAGAACAAGAACAGTTTAAAGAAAGCATTTAAAGCCCAATATTGCCATGATGTTCATGTCCATGATGAGTGAATGTAAACGTCTGACCCCAACTGTAACTACACACAAGGAGTTCCCTTGGGGGTACCCAAGTGAGAATTAACAATATACAAATAAAATACCATATGCAAATAAATCTTAATATCAATTTTAAAAACAATTGTTCATTTTAGAACATAGAACCACAAACCAACATGTATCCAAGAGACTCCATACTACCATTATCTTAATACTGCAATGAGAACATTTTTAATATTACTGTACATGCCTCAAGGTTATTTTTAACACTTCACTTTAAGTCAATTAATAAACCACTTTGTTCACAAATCTGACTCAGAGCCATTTTTTCAAGTTGGCTCAACTCAAAACCTGTCATTGCGCAACATTGACTCTGCCTGTGTTTGTGAAGTAACTCATAAATCTAGTACATAAACATAAACATTTTAGATTACCGACTCCATCAATCATCTGCAGCTTGTTCTTTGCATTATACCAGATTGTCTACATGTACTCTTGCAGCACCTACAGCTTCATCAAACAGGGTTTGCTGACTTTCAAACAGGGTATATGATACAAACCTTTTGAGAGGTTTGGGAGTAATCCTAGGATTAAGAAACCAGATCGCAGCATGAATAGTGTATATGCAGTCAGCAGACCACACACACAGGCTTCAGTGTCTCCGCCTCATATTTTTCACATCTCCTTGCCCCAGTTACAAGTTTTCCCTCAGAAAACCAGAAACCAGATATGGGTATCTGTTTGCATGACACACGATTGGAACATTCTCACCTCTGCTTTCCTAGTTCAGGTGCAAGCATGAGTGAAAGCTCAATTACACACTCTGTTTTTAAAACCACGGCCAGCAAATCAGATCCAGAAGTGAGCACATAAGCACAGACTAGTGTTAATGTCCTGACAGCATGAGGACAGGATACAAACTTAAGATAAACTGGTCACACAGATGACATCCCAGTTAATTAAATATAATCAACTGCACCCCCGATTAGCTAAAGTAGGCTAAGGATATAATGTTAGATATCATTTCTATTTGATTCAGGTAAATTTGTAATGTGAATAATCAAAAGCTCAGTAATAGGTTTTAATTGTCTTATTTCTTGTGCATATGAAGGACTAAACATTAAGAGTGACTACATATCAGTCTTATAGTCTTATTTTGATTCTAAATATTCACAAGAATAAAAGCTTATAAGGTATAGTATATAAGGTATAGCTTATAATGTACAGTGTATGGTAAATCCTACAAAACTCTTGTTTTTTAATTGATGAATTAATTGTAATAATTGTTCATGAATGTAATATGCAAGGCACGTATTACAAAAAAAAATAAAGAATGACACATTTTATCCAGGGCGGCACGGTGGCGCAGTGGTTAGCGCCGTCGCCTCACAGCAAGAAGGACCCGGGTTCGATCCCCGGGTGGGGCGACC
>JANCOA010000009.1:8097968-8110292 GCA_024363135.1 Leptodoras oyakawai | reverse complement strand
TCCCAAAACGAATTGACGCTGTATTGGCCGCAAAAGGAGGCCCTACACCATACTAATAAATTATTGTGGTCTAAAATGATAGATCTTTCAGTTTCATTGTCCAACCCCTGTTTGTGAATTTTTAGATTTTCAGCCTTTTCTCAAGGGGTTTGACAAAAATAGTGCATTAACAGTTTAGGAATTACAGTAATTTTTACATACCCCCCCCTATTTTCACAGGCTAAAAAGTAAGTGGACAAACTAATATAATTATAAAATTGAGGTTTACTTTTAATACTTAGATGTAAATCTTTTGTCTTAAGTCTGAAACACCTGGGCATCACCAAATGCTGAGTTTCCTTTGAGATGTTTTACCAGGCTGTTACTGCAGTCACCTTTAACTGCTGCTTGTCTTTCTGTTTTTCTGCCAGTTTTGTATTCAGTAGGTGAAAATCATGCTAAAATGGGTATTGTGAATCATATTCTATTAGTTTTGCTAATACTATACAATCTATATACAATTACTCTATACAATCTTGTTCCTTAAATGGCCAGGCATTTTTGTTTTCTATTACAGTCTAATTTTAGTCACTTGAATCTTGAGGTAAACCCACTATACAACCCCAATTCCAATTAAATTGGGACATTGTGTAAAACATAAATAAAAACAGAATACAATGATTTTCAAATCCGTTTCAAACCATATTTAATTTATTACACTACAAAGACAAGAGATTTAATCTCCAAATGGATAAACTTTATTGTTTTGCAAAAAAAACCCCACTAATTTTGAATTTTATGCCTGCAACACGTTTCAAAACAATTGGAACAGGGGCATGTTTACCACTGTGTTACATCACCTTTCTTTTTAACAACACTCAAAAAACTGAGGACCCTAATTGTTGAAGCTTTGTAGGTGGAATTCTTTCCCATTCTTGCTTGATATACCACTTCAGTTGCTCAACAGTCCGGGGTCTCCGTTATCGTATTTTGCTCTTCATAATGTGCCACACATTTTCAATGAGAGACAGGTCTGGACATCAAATTCAAAATGAGTGAATATTTGCAAAAATCAATAAAGTTTATCTGTTTGAACATTAAATATGTTTTACACAAATTGGGGAATTGGGCTTGTATTTACATTCACGAAAGCATCTCTTTATTGTAGACTTGATATGCCGACATCCAAAAGAGTGTTCTTGACTTGAATCTGCTGCTGTAAACCAACAGTTTTTCACTAATACTACTGTCTAATTCAGAGTAGCCTAATGTCTGATGCATCTGAAGTTTTATCTATGAAATAATCAGGATAGTTAATAAGACTCAGAGGGGACCAAATACTATGCAAGCATAATGAGATAATGACTCTAATGTTTTGGAAATAGATGCTGAATCATGGAAATTATCAGTAGATTATATTGTTTAATTCAAGATGTGTTCAAGATGTGTTTGCATACTTATACCTTTACACAGAGGCTCTGTATCATTCCAGTAGGGGTCTCGTGTGTTGATGCACTCAATGACAGGAGGGCCTTGCTCCAGAGAATGGCCAGGTTCACAGGAGAACTGTACTATGGCTCCCACACTGTAGGTTGGGTCTGTAGTGCTGAAGTTTCCATTCTGGATGTATGGCTCATAGCAGTGACCCTTCTCAAATGCTACTCAGATACAATTACAATAGTTAGCACAGTGCTAATTGCAATGTTTATGTGTAAATCTCATAACAAAACAAATAAACAAATTTTATATGCATTTTCAGATTTAACTCACCCTCATAATGAATATTGAAACCAGTGTTCTGGTTGTTTGGCTTTTCTGTTATGAATTGGATTCTGACTGCTGGGCCTTCGCTGATGACTCCCTCAAATGGCATAGGAACCCCCTGACCCGAGTCAAACAGAACTACAGAGCCAGCATCCAGACCACTCCACAAAACAAGCCTGAAGCAAAAATGAGAGGTAACCTAGCTAGAAATCCTTTGTTCTAAAAATATTCTGCATGCTGAGCCAGAGCCTCAATGAAAGGGGTGTTGTGACCAGCTTGGTAAGTCAATAAATGAATCCTACTCTGAAATAATAAAATTGAAACACTTGTCAATATAACCATTTTAAGAATGCAAGAAGGTAATTCTATCACTAAACATTTTAAGATGGATATTACCAAACATTCCTAGAATGTTTTAGGGAATGTTATCCCATTCTGCGAACCAAATAAAAATTTCCCAACTGAAAACATTTTAATAATGTTAGTGGACAATGTTCTAACAATGTTAGAACACTAAACATTTTAATAAGATTCATCAAACATTCTTAGGATGTTTTTTTTTTGAGAACATCATGTTAACACTTTAATGAACTTACTGGTTACAGAATTACAGTTTGTTTATCATATAGCACATAGGTATAGAAGAGATTATTTATTATATCACATTACCTGGTGTCACCCAAATGAGGATGGGTTCCCTTTTATTATTAGGGATATAATTTATATAAATTTAAAAGACATGTTTTGTGTCTGGTGTCATAAGAATTAGGGAATTGCCTGTGGAGTTTTTAAATATTTTTTGAAAATTTGAAAATTAGAATCACAATGTCCAATATAACAAAGTAGGAAAATATGGCACAAGGCAGAGACTACTAAGGGCAAGAGAACTGGGGCCAAATACATGCAAACTGTTGAAAAGAACCAGTTCCATTCAGCCACAAACCTGTGTCTAGAGTGAAACATTCTCCAACTAATTTGTGAGAATTGGAGACAATGTCAAAATCAAAATGTGCCAAGCTCAAAGAGACATATCCAAAATAACTCAAAGCCACAGCTGAGGACAATCCACTCAGAAATAATTAATAGAATGTGAATATTTTCTAGAGGCAATGTAAATATTATCTATGACAAGTATATGCAAATAGGAACACACTCACCGGTCTGTTGCCCCCAGGATCATCCTCTCCAGATGAAGATGTAGTCGCTGGCCACTGGGAGCCTCTAGGGACCAGGAGCAGCTACGGTCAAAAGTGCTATTGGGACTCAGGTGAGGAGATGGTGACAGCACTCTGCCCACAGTGGCATTTTTTACTGTACCTCCACACAGAGCTGGACAGGGAGATATTTCTATATTTGATACACCTTCCCAAAATATCTCATCCTCATATCTGTCAAAGCTGACAATAATGTTTGAGTCACTGATTTCAAATAATTTAATTTTTTTTAACATTCTTGTTATCATTTAAAGACAGCAAGTGGACACTATTGTAGAGGTTTGCTCATGTGAAATCAATTAAATTACACTTATAACAAGGCAACACTTGTTTCCTTTATTTGAACCAAGAATAAACCCATTTACAGTAATCAGCATAAATGAGTACACCCCCTTTGAAAAGTAAGATCTTAATCAATATCTTACTGAACACAAGAACAATTTCCAAATTTTTCCCATAACATATAATAAATAATAATATAACTTAGACTACAAAATCTTCAGATTTACTCAAATTAGTTGATGCAAAAATGAATACACCCCACAACAAAAGCTACTACATCTAGTATTTTGTTTGACCTCTGTGATTTTTAAGGACAGCACCAAGTCTTCCAGGCATGCAATGAACATGTTGGCAACATAATGCATCATCTATCTTTTTCCATTCTTCAAGATCAACCTCTTTTACAGCTGGATGCTGGATGGAGAGTGATGCTCAAGTTCAGAATTCCTCATAGGTGTTTGATTGGGTTCAGATTAGGAGACATACTTGGCCACTTTCATCCTGTTCTTCTTCAGAAATGAAGCAGTGGCCTCAGATGTTTGTGTTGAATCATTGTCATGTTGGAAATGTACACGGCAACCAAGGGCATGGAGTGATGGTAGCATCTTCTCTTTCAAAATCGAGCAGATATCGAGAGATATCATGCCAGTCAGGGATCTCACCCAGAAGCAGAAATACCATGCAAACCGCAGCAAAATTAACAATGAATGAAATGTCTATTTACCCACAACTACAAAATAATTCTTTACCTGCTAAAAGAAATGTGTTCATGTAGAATGTGTAAATAACTACTTATTACTTTTAAAATAAAATAGGTGAATATGAACCTTTATCTAGAAGAATTGTGAATGAGTTACACTAGGGAATCATGCATGGGGTATATTTAATAATAATAATTTATGCAATTTCCAAAACCTGAAAGCACCCACACTAAGCCATGAGAAGATAAACCCTTTCCTGTTTGTGCTGTTTCTGCTCAGAGGAATTCTAGTTGCAGTGTGGTGTTGAGATCAGACCCTAGAAAGGGCACCAGAGGAGCAGTAATTATTTGCTCAGCCAATCACTTCTTGGAGCTGGACAGCACACTGACTGATAAGGAGGTCTAACCCGATTAAGCCAATGGAGGAAGCTTGGTGTGACTTCATGCACAAAAGCTCTTGGTGGCAAATACACAGATTCAAAAGGGAAGCCTCATTCACGGCTAAGGGGAGTGTATCAGGCTTTCTACAGTTTCTCTATCCATTTCACAAAGATTTAAAAAGTTACTAATTTGAGAAGCTGCCAAGAGGCCCTTGGTCACTCTTGAGGAGCTTCAGAGATCCACATCTCAGGTGGGAGAATCTTTATTATATATTAAATATTAATTTATCTATATAAATTTATCTTTATCTATATATTAGTCGTGTACTCCACAAATCTGGCCTTTATGGAAGAGTGGCAAGAAGAAAGCCATTCCGATTTTCAGTTTGCCATAAGCCATGTAGGGGACACAGCAAACATATGGAAGAAGGTGCTCTGGTCAGATGAGACCAAAGCTGAACATTTTGGCCTAAATCAAAATGCTATGTGTGGCTGAAAAGTAACATCGCATATCACCCTGAACACACCACCCCCACCGGGAAACATGGCGGTGGCAGCATCATGCTGTGGGGATGCTTTTCTTCAGCAGGGACAGGGAAGCTGGTCAGACTTGATGTGAAGATAGATGAAGCTAAATACAGGGCACTCCTGGAGGAAAACCTGTTAGAGGCTGCAAAAGATTTGAGTGGAGGTTCACCATCCCGCAGAGCAACAACCCTAACCATACAGCCAGAGCTACAATGGAATGGTTTAGATCAAAGCATATTTATGTGTTAGAATGGACCAGTCCAGACATAAATCCCATTGAATGCTGATGCTAACTCTAAGCTACTGGTGAGGCTAATGGTAATGTTATTGCTGCTAAACTCATGACAACCTTGGCAACTGTGTATAACAGAATCTACCACTGCTGAGCCACAATTACACCTCTCTAGTTTATGTTTTTAAGCATCACACACTTAATATTAATTCAAAGCTTTATACTAACAGGAAATCTAGCCACAAAAAATAAGTCTACCCAGTGAACAAAGCATTAATTGTTGGAGAGAGCAGTCACACCTTCTGAGAACAGCAGTGCATACTAGATTCAGTAGGGTTAATCAAAATGTAATATTACCAACACACCATTGTGGTTACACACTTGATCTAATACTAACATTTGGTTTAAATATAGAAAATATAAAAACTTTTTTTTCCATTTTTGATTTAAGCAGAAATTTGCAAATTTGAAAATGAGTCATTATCTTATTTTTATTATTATTTTGTTTTTGAAGCAATTTTTTATTTATTTTTTGGCTTCAAAAATAATGAACAAGTGATACATGGGTTATTGTGCACTGCTCTCCCCTAGCAGTAGTTTATGATTAGTAGCAGTAATAATAATGTTTTCTCTCTGTCTGAAAAAACCATGAGACAAATAAACATATTGTTGTTATAAACACACTTTTTTGGGTATGTATGGCTTTTGGGATCTTTCTCACCTCTACAACTGGGTTCGTGCTGGTTCCAGGCAGGCAGAGAGGCATTGAGGCAGGTCACTACCATTGCACCCTGCAGATGGTAACCCATGTGGCAGAAGAAATGTGCTGTTCCTCCTGGGTGCAAATCCAAAACTGATACCTCCCCAAATTGAGGTCGTCGTGGCAAAGGGCAGCTCAAACGGAACACTACCCAAGAAAGATATGAATTAGGGCTGTCAGTCGATTCATTTTTTTAAATCATGATTAATCACATACAATTCTGCTTCACATTATTTATAGGCTTCAAAGTAAACCATCAGATTAGAACTGCTATATAATAATTATAATGTAATTAATAATAGGATAAATTTTGAAATTTCCTTTTATTGCCAAAACTATGAACTAGTTTACTCTGACATGTTTAACATGTTCTCAAGTGCTGCTTATCATTTTTTTTTTTCTTCTCAATATTCAACCAGAATAAGTCACACCCCCATTTATTCTGGCTGTGCAGAAAATGCAAAAATATGGACTTCTTCATTTACCATGTGAACATCATTAAAAATTAATTATCATAAGATTCTGATTTTGATGAAATAGGGTATGCAGATGATTACTGAGGCTGAAACACACCACTGTTTCCATTCTAGGCATATTAGAACTTTGGCCCTATCTTCACTGATATTTCAGTTTAAGTCTATTTGAAGTATTACCAAGTAAGTTACCAACTTGTTTACAACATCATTGTTGCAAAATCTTTTTGTTTATTAATGTGTAGAACCCTGGTGTGGGTAATGAGAAGAAGACTTTGGATATAGGTTTGGGAAACTCAAAAAGGGCCTCTTTCCCCAAATTAACTTTCATTTTTCAGCAACTTTTATTTGTTTGTAAGCACAGACACAGACATGCACACCCACAGCTCTATACTGTCAGTCAGTTCAAATACAATGTTTCTCAGAGCAAGAGTCAGGGGGAATATTAGTGTGTGAAGGCCAAGTGCTGAAACCGCTGCTGAATATGTGTGACCATCAAGCCCTCAGGCAGTGTTGTTTGAGAAACCGTCATGCTGCCATGATGGACATAGCCACATGGGCTCGTAAGTACTCTTAAGAGTGACTGTCACTTAACGCAGTCTGCCACTGAATGTGTATTATGCAAAGAGGAAGCCATATATTAATTTTGTGCAGAAACACTGGTGAGTTCTCTGGGCCTAAAGTCATCTGAGATGGACTGGAAGACACTGAGAAAGTCCACATTTCAGCTTGTTTTTGGAAAAAAATGGATGTTGGATTTTATGTGCCAAAGATGAAAAAAACCATTCAAACTGTTCCAAACCAATGAAAAGTGCACAAAATAGCATCTGTGATGACATGGGGGTGCATCAGTGCCCACAGCATGTGTGATCTGAATATACTATATATCTGAAGTTATGATTGATGCAAAGGCTTATATTTTGGAGAAACATATGCTGCTGTGAAGACAAAATCTTTTTCAAGGGACACCATGTCACCATGACACCAGGCCTCATTCTGCAGGAGTTACAACAGCATGGCTGTTGACTGGCCTGCCTTCAGTCTAGGTCTGTGTCTTATTGAAATGAACCACATTGTACCACAGTGACCACATCTTTTCTTCAAGTAAATTAACAAATCACAGATTTCAGTTTTTATTGCATTTTTAAGAAAGTGTCCCAACTTTCTGCAAATGAGGTTTGTAATGTATGGTAACAAGAAATGTTATTGCAGTTTAAAAAGAGTGACATACAAATATCAGAATTTCTGAACTGTATTTTTGCATGTATGTATTTCCTTCGGCTGCTCCCATTCCTTGGGGTCGTCACAGCGGATCAAGTCCACATCTTGGTCTGGCACATTTTTTATGCTTAAACAGGATGTTCAGACAGGGTTGAGCAGTGGGTTGAGCACCAGCTCAAAGCCCCAACCTTCCGAACCGCAATCCAGAGGGTTATTTTAGGGTCTCTCTGACCAAAGTATGTAACTGACTTCACAATGAGTAATCCATAGACTTAATGGAAAAATATGCAGAAGCTTAAAAAGTGGGCACCGTTTCTGACTTGCAACTTTTTTTTTTTACTTTTTGTGTCCTGCAAATGACAACAGTCTCTCACATAGTACAAATGAAACAGGTGTAGCTAGGCATTTCTGTGCAATGTTGGCCTGCTTCCCATGAACTCCTCTGTATGCAGACCACCACAGCAGAGAATACTGTTCAAGGCTGATGATGAAGTATCTAGCAAAAAGGCTGGTTTTGCCTCAGTGTATGAGGGATGTAGAGGTGATTCTCCCTCTTTAAGAATCTTGTCTTGCCCACACTTCAGCTCTCTCTGCTTTGGAGATCCATCTCAAGTCTTTACATCTGGGATCAAGAATTGCTGCTATTTTGAGTCTCTGGGTGTTTGTGTTATGTTTGGGTGAGTGATCTTCTGAGACCTCCACTGTGCGGGACAGGTGGAAGAGTGTAGGTAACACAACAGAGCAGGAAATATATTTCTCATCCCTGAGGAGCCCCATTGACCTATCTGCAAAATACACACACGCACACAATGCACTGTCTTTTAAACATGCATGCCTAGCTACACACAAGCAAACACATTATGTCTCCTGCTTTAGTTTCACCCTGTCTCTCTATCATACACACACTGCTCACCAAATCAAAGTGAATATGTTATCATTAATGTGTCAGTAGTTACAAAAAACATTGCTAGCTAGCAATAATCCATCAGCAAACATTTGATACCAACCTGCAAAGTTCTAGCAGTCTCCAGTCTGTTGAGTTAATCAAACTCAGCAGATTTTAGCATGGCTAGCTTCTGGTTTGCTGTGTCAATGTTGCCATCAGGTAATAAGGGTCTTTGTTGCATTGCATTCGGCTGACCATCTCCAGGGGTGAATGTCATCTCATGGGGACATCTTGCACTAGAGACTCTTTACACAGGCCATGGATAGTCTGCTGTGCTCTTAGCTCTGTTGAATTAGAGGGGCTATGCTTGAAATGCTCGACTTATTTACTGAATTTTGCTAAAACACCAAACCAAGATGCCATCACGAAGAGCCATAACAATCACCCTCTGTATAACGTGTGCTATACAAAGCACATGTTGGAAAGGTAGCAGCTTTCCCAACAGTGGTGATCTTGCTCTCAATCTCCCACTCCCTCATCACTTTCATACTGTTCGTCGTTTTCATCTGCAAAATGCAAAATTGCTTTTTTTCCCATTTTCAGCAGTTAATGCAAACAAATGCCAGTCTTCATTGGTGAGATGTGCCACTGTGCCCAAGTCACTACAATAACTTACTGAAGTCCAGTGAATTCTGCACATGATTGTAGTTCTTGAGGGTCGTTCGTAACATGAGTCATGAGTGGCAATCCTAATAACATCTTTTAAAAAATGGTGTGCACAGATGTTATTAGGATTGCAATCCACTTTGAGATAGCCGGAGTTAGCCTAGCTGAAGCTGGTCTACTTATGACTCTTTTACATCCAGAGTGGTTTGATGAGAGCCCTAAATTTGAATATTGCATATTTTAAAAAATGAAACTAGATTTAACAGTCAAACAATCAATAGTTTTAACATTGTCGAAGTAGCAGAAAAAAAGGATTAAAAGGGGATTTGATTCCTTCATATCAGTTTTCAGCTCTGCATGCATACATCTTCCAGCGTAATTCCAACACATCTTAAATGAGCATGATGTGATTAACACAGTGTAAAATTCATATAAATAGGAAATAAATATTGTACATAAACAGTGATAACATACCAATTACAAATAACTGGCACACAAGAGAACATGGATAAACTGCTATGTTAATTATATCACACAATCAAAAAAGACAAAATTGAACTGGAATGTAAGGCAGTTTAGTGGAGGTAATGGAAGATGAACAGCACACTTCAGGACATTTAATTTTTTTTACTCACACTGGTAATGAAGTTGGAATGCGCCCATGATGCCCTCAGGGGAAGAGTGGTATAACACTGACATAGTATTGGTTGGGCTGCGGATCACCTGACCTTCCACCAGCAGCGTCTGATTGGCGAGTACCAGGAAAATGCCATCCTTATCTACCCCTCTGATTGCCAGCTGCTCACCTTCTGATAGATTAACACTTTTGACCTATGATGACAAAAAAGTATTCTGTAGTGTTCTGTATTGAGTATTCCTTACATGCACTGTGATCATAATTCTTTATAATTTGGGAATAATTCTTTGTAACAATTTTATAACATTTCAAGTTCCAAAAGTGAATATTACCTGGTTGCCAGTCTTGTGCATGCACACAGCGCATTAACTAACACACATGCATACAGAGCCCAGAGTATTAAAGTGTAATTAAAGATTATGTTGTGGTATGAGGGACTGGCAGAAAAAAGAGCATTTGATGGGACTATAATAATTTGGCGTGTATGTATAATAAAGTGACCTGGACATATATAATTAACATATTTGTGTGGCAGCAGCTCTTGAAGGAATCATTGTGATGCAGAATACATGCATAAACAGGTAATTTGAGTTCTGCACTACTAAGTTTGATTACTTGAGGTCACATTCTACCCAATTTCACCTCTTCAGCCTCAGCTACTCAAGAAATACCCATGCTTAAATGTTTATTCCTCCTGTTCTGCAATAGAAAGCATCCTCATTGAATTTATGATCTATAGAATTGACATAGTGATATATCTTGTAACTGGATGTAAAGCTTTTAATAAAACACAATTAAATGACTTAAAGGCAATTAGATAAGACTTGGGTGGCATGATAGCACAGTGAGTAGTACTGTTGCTTCATAGCAAGATGGGTCTGGGTTCTCTTTCCTGGCTGGGCAGCTAGGGTCCTTTTCTGTGTAGAGTTGGTATGTTCTGCCTGTGTCTGTGTGGGTTTCCTCCAGGAGCTCCTGTTTAATGCTGCTAGGTCTGAGTGTGTGAATATGTCTGTTTGTGATGGACTAGTGACCTGTCCAGTGTGTGACCTGTCCCTGCCTTTCATCCAGTGAGAACTGCAATGACTCCAGCACCCCAGTAGTAGGATCAGTGGCTTAAATAATGAATGAATTAATGAATCTTTTCCATTACCACAGTTATTCCATGTATTCCCTGAGTAAACCTTAAATAACAATGTCCATAACAAACTAGTGTTCATTAGAATTAGCAGTTTAAAGAAGAGACCTGCAGCTGGAAGTTTAACATCATACACAAAAACAGTAAGTCAGGAGATTTTTGAAGCATGCCTGCATTTCCACTCCATAACCTGTATACACAGTCACTGTGTAAGTGCACTGCAGGAAAGAGCCATCTGGAAGTGGCAGATCTTCTGAAGAATCAATGTAGCCCTCTGGGTCTGAGAAACTGATCATACAGCTTGATGCAGCTGAGAAGAGATGGAAGATATACATTAAAATATAAACAGTAAAAATGTGAAAAAAAACTTTTATTTTGCTATGTCTTGAGAATGTACAAATTACTTATTGGCACAACATGACAAATGAAAATAGTTGGCCCAAAATAAAAAATGTTGTGCTACCAGATGTAGCATTTTTTACCATTCAACTATAAATGTTGTATTCTGTAAATGAGCATAAATTTTTGGTCAAAATTGCAATGAAAAAACCTTAGATGGGTGAGCAAAAAGTGGAATGGTGAACATCCTGTGAACACCATCATGCCAGAGAAGACTTAGTAGCAGCATTTTGCTATTTTATATTAATGAGGAGATGGTGAGTACCTTAACATAATTACATCTCAATCACAAGCAAGTTAAGGTGGTGGATTTTACTGAACAACTCTGTGGAGTCAGTTTTATTGTGAACTGCCGATGTAAGCAAAAGTTAGTTGCACAGAACAATTGAGTCTCTGATTCAAACAGTTCATTAGGATCATAACAGCTCAACTTCACTGCTTCACCATATTCTTTTTATAGCCCGCCTGTAACACTGGGACAAACGGAATCAGTTCCGTAAAATTAATCAAGATCCTGCCCGCTAGCCATGTGTTTTAGCGAGCCAATTCACTCTGAGCAAAACTCAGCATTTTTTAAACACTTTCAAAGGGCATTCTGTTTTGAGAGTTATGTGGCTATAAGTTATGTTCTGTGGTGAATAAATGTTAATCATATATAGTTTTTTTTGTGCACACTTGGGTTAATAGCAGATAATCACTTGGAAATCAACTGTCATGGCCCCAGTGGGCTTCCAGGGTCGCTACTCCCTCATGGGGGTGCAGAGTTCCACCAGGGCACCAGGTGTCTCTTTATTGTTTTGGGTTTCAGGCAGAGTTGGAAAGGAAGTGAAGCTGGCTGCTGATTGGTCTACACCAAGGGCCCGGTGTAAGCCAATCCTTTAAATTCTAGGAGCAATTAGTGTTCCTTGGGCGGCGGCTCCTTTTTCCTCAATTCTGATGCTGGCTCTCCGTTCAGTGCCTGCTTGATTGCAGGCCAGATGCTGGCTAGCGTTTTTGTCTGTTTGTGTTATTTTGGTTTTCCTTAGTTTGTAGATCTACACTTTTGTTTAATATTTTATGCTTGGTTTA
>JANCOA010000009.1:8044925-8061556 GCA_024363135.1 Leptodoras oyakawai | reverse complement strand
CTGTCAGTCACGGGAATCGAACCTGGGACCTTCCGATCACGGGGCAGACACCCTAACCACCAGACCATGACTGCCCCGTTGAGCCACCCCTGCCTTTTATGAGTCTGTGAGTGCAGGCTGCGGCAGATGTCAGACTCAACAAATTGATCCACAAGGCCGGTGATGTTTTGGGAATGGAGCTGGACTCACTGATGACAGAGTGTCAGAGAGGAGGATGCTGTCTAAGCTGCAGGTAACTCCTTCCTTAATGGGTGGCACTATGGTTCATCTGTGCAATTTATTATGTGTGCAATCATTTTGCAATAATTTTAACTGCCTTATACAGTATGTTCCATTTTTATATTTTTTATCACAGCCACTGCCTTTTACTGTATTTCTACTGTTTATTCTTCTATATAAATGGTTGCAACTGTAACAACTGAAATTTCCCTGCTCAATAAAGTATTTCTGATTTCACTGTGTACTGCACACTGTATATGGCTGTGATGACAATAAAGATCTAATTGACTCACCTTTGCATGCCCCAGCCATGCCCAGGTGGTATATTCCAGCCAGAACATGCCAAATGGCTCTCTGTTCATCAGATGAGAACCCAAGGGTGTTCATGGCTGCTAAGAGTCTTCCAAATTCAACTGTAGCCCTCTGCTTCTCATCTACCTGTGGGAGAATTTAATGGAGGCTCTTGGGGGTTAGAACTCCAAGGTTTTTAAATTAAAGTTTTTCAGTCTTTTAGGGGGAAACAAGTTAATAGTGGTGAGCATTTCTGATTTGTAGTATGTCTCTGAAATATAATAATAAAAAAAAAAATTAGGGTTTTCCTGTGTTTTTTGGATAGGCACTAAGGTAAACACAAAAAGAAAACCTTCCAGAACAGTTCCAGTATAAATTAAAATATAAAAACAGATACAAATATTTTGAGCACTAAAATGGATTTGCTTGACATCCCTAGAAGCTACATAGGACTCAGCTCAGTAGCAGTTTAAAAACATCATTTTACCCAAGATTTCCTACTTGGAACCATAAGAGCTGTGAAAATATTTTTCTGTGAATATATTTCCAAAATGCTCTACTTTCTTACCTTGATTGGGCAACTGATGCCAAACATATTGTTCTCTGGTAACTTATGAAGCTGTAGCTCCATCCTAGAAGGTAACAGTATAAGCAGACAGTATAAGCCCCCACCAAACAAACATATAATTTTTTATGATTATGATTAACAACAACAACAACAACAACAATAATAATAATAATAATAATAATAATAATAATAATAATAATAATAATGATAATAATAATAATAGAATATTTGTACTTTAAGCTCTCAGGGTAATATAGGAAATCTCAGGAAATACAGTCTGACTGTCAGTCAGGTCTGTGACTGAGCCTAGAGCTTAAGTACCATTAAAAGGATGTAACCACTAAACATCAAAAGGTTAAAGAACTGTTCAATTTCATCTTCAGCAACTGCTTTATCCTTGTGAAGGTTGTGGTGGATCCAGAGACAATTCAGAGAACATTGGGCATTTATTATGCTTAGGGGCAATTAAAAAAAAACTGCATTCTATTTAACAGACGAGTAGGAAGTAAGTAATTAATTTTTTTTTCACTTATAAGCAACTTGCATTGACCAAAGTGCTGTATACAGCATAATAAGAGTAAACAAAAAGGAGATAAGATCAGCTAAAACAAACACAGACTCTACAAAACACACAGCATTAAAACATATTTTAACTTTGATCTGAAAACCAAGTTAGATGGGGCTTGATGAATAGTGGATGGGAAACCACAATCAATTGGAGTTCCACAATAATGGAGCATAAACCGCAAATGCTTAATCACCTTTGAGTTTCAAGCAAGCTCTCTGAATGAACAACAAATCCTGTGATCTCAGAGACTGCCATGCGATTTCCAAAATAAGAAGGGACTAAGCCATTCAGTGCTTTAAAAACAAATAAAAGCATTTTAAACTGTATTCTGTGTTGGATTGGTAGCCAGTGAAGAGACACAAGGACTGTTGTAATATGGTCTTTTGTTGGTGCTGTAAGTAACTAAGTAAACTAGCTGCAGAATTCTGGACTAATTATAAACATTGCAATAAACAGTGGTTAATCCTAATAATTAAGTTACAGTACATGCATGAACAACTTTCTCCATTTCAGAAAAGGAAAAAAACGGCTTAAGCGTAGCAATATTTCTAAACTGCAGGAAACTTCTTAGTTGACTTGTCTTTCAAATCTGGAATCTGAGTCTATGACAACACCAAGATTCCTTGAAGGCTGAACACTGAAGGCTTAACACATAAAGACAAGTGACAAAGATTATGGAAAATGCTAATGACATAAGAGGCACCAAAAACAATGATCTGTGATTCTGTGATTAAGATCCATTTTCTAAACGATAAATTGGTATACTATGGTCAAACATATTGAACACTGAGCTGAGATCCAATGACATGAGGATGGTGCAAGTTTCTGAGTCAGCAGAGAGTAAGAGGTCATTATTCACCTTAGGGAGAGCAGATTCAGTGCTGTGCATATGCATGTCTTAAAACCAGACTGAAAATTCTCCAAGAAACCATTATTACTTAAAATAGAGAAAGCTGAGAGTCTCCCTAACCAACAGTGATGGCATGACACCAAGTCCAACACCAAGTTGTTGGCTTTGTGGTTAGCACTATAGTATATCTGTTAATTTAAGCATTGATATAGGCTTAAACTCCTTAAAATCAGCTTGACAAGGTTAGGGAAATGGAAAATCCAGACCCATGGAAGTAATACAAGCCCTAATTATCTCAGTTTTGCGTATAAAAATTTAAAAGAAGAACAATATGCATTATTAATATAGTACCCTCCATTTTAAGAATCTGCAAACACTCTGCAGCACCTGCATCCTTGAAGAAAACATATATTCCAGTGGTATATATCTGGATAATAGCTTACTAACACACATCATTTCTTTTGAATGAATGCACAATACAGAATCACACCATATACATTGTGTATATGACCAAACATGAACATTTAACATTTCCACAGCTATTCAGAAAAAGGTGGAGAAAAAAACACAACACTGTCTAAGCTGTTGGAAATGGATAAACTGGTTGTTTTATTCCATGAAAAACAGACCAATATTAGAATTTAATCATCAGTATAATACTGACTGAAGCAGTCAATGAGTGTAAATCGTTTCCGACCTCATTTCAGCACTGAGTCCTGCCAGCATCTGGGAGAAGACTAAGAAACTGCTCTCTCCCTCAGGCCTATTGCAAACCCTCCACTTCTCCAGCATCATAGTCTGTGAGATAGACAAACTTCAGTATTGGTAAAGAACAGACATATGACATGAAAAAAATAAGTTTATCTGAGAGGCACCTGAAGGTGTCCTGCAGCTGCAAGTCCTTTATGGTTGAAGTCCAGAGAAAGCACCATGGCAAATCGGGTGGATGCCTCGCTGTGATGAGATCTTACACAGCCGAAAGAATGCAGCAAGGTGAACATGGCCTGGAGTCGTTCCACTGTGATCACACCCACATAAGCAGACATTTAGATATCAACATATGATGGCATCATCATATAAATGCATATTTATATTCAGGTTTAGGTCTTTTCCAAGTTACATTTGTTATTAAGACTTTTGGGGCAATTATCAACGAGGCAGGTATTTATGTTTGCATTTAGGGCAATTAGTAGTATGTTTAGTTTTTGTTTTTTTTTGAAAATTCACAGACATTGTGGTCAAGAGCATATAATTGGTGGTAAGTAACCAAATTCCAATGTCTTCTAAAAGTCTCACCCTAACATCATACTGATGTCAAATATCAACATTTAACATTTGAGATATGCTGGCAAAAACCCAATGTCTGCTCAACGTCATAATCTTAATGTCCAGATGATGTCACAGTCTGATGTTAATAGACGATAATGTGATGGTTTTACATCATGGTGGTAAGTAACCGAAATCCAATGTTTCCCAAACACCTCTTGCCAACGTCATACTGATGTTGCGATATGCTGGCCACAACCCAACGTCTGCTCAACTTCATAATCTAAATGTCCAGATGATGTCACAGTTGATGTCTATAGACACTGATAACGCATTGGTTTTTAAGTTGGGTAGTTAAGTAACCGAAATCCAATGTTTCCCAAACACCTCTTGCCAACGTCATACTGACATTAAAAACCAACGGCTAATTGAGATATGCTGGCCAAAATCCAACAGCTGCTCAATGTCATAATCTTAATGTCCAGATGATGTCACAGTCTGACATCAATATATGATAACTTGTTGGTTTTAAGATGGTGCATTAAGTAACCAAAATCCAAAGTCTTCTAAACATCTCACACCAACACCAAACTAACATTAAATACCAACATTTAATTGGGATGTTCTGGCCAAAACCCAACGTCTGCTCAATGTCATAATCCTAAATTACAGATGACTTCACAGTTGTTGTTAATAGACATTGATAACTTGTTGGTTTTAGTCATGGTGGTAAGTAATCAAAATCTTCTAAGTATCTCACCCTAACATCCGACATCCCAAAGTGGAAGTGATTGGGATGGTGAGCAGAGGTCAACTTTGCTCACCACCAGATTGCTACAGATCTCCAAACTTCATGTGGCCTTCAGATTAGCTCAAGAACAGTCCTTTGAAGCTTTATGGAATGGGTTTCCATAGCTGAGCAGCTACATCCAAGCCTTACATCACCAAGCGCAATGCAAAGTGTTGGATGCAGTGGAGCAAAGCACGCCACCACTGGACACTAGAGCAGTGGAGATGTGTTCTCTTGAGTGACAAATCATGCTTCTCCATCTGGCAATCTTATGGACAAGTCTGGGTTTCATGGTTACCATGAAAACAGTACTTGTCTGATTGCATTGTGTTTTTGTTGTTTTTGTTTTTTGTTTGTTGGAGAGGGATTATGTTGTGAGGTTGTTTTCCAGGAGTTGGGACCAGCCCCTTTCGTTCCAGTGAAAGGAACACTTAATGCTTCATCATACCAAGAGATTTTAGACAATTTCATGCTCCCATCCTTGTAGGAACAGTTTGGGGGTGGCCTCTTCTTGTTCTAATATGACTGCACACCAGTGAACAAAAAAACCCATAAAGACATGGAGTTTGGTGTGGAAGAACTTGACTGACCTGCACAGAGTCCTGACCTCATCCTGATAGAACACCTTTGGGATGAATTAGAGTGGAGACTGTGAGCCAGGCCTTCTCGTACTACATCAGTATCTGACCTCACTAATGTACTTCTGGAAGAATGGTCAAAAATTCCCATAAACACACTCCTAAACCTTGTGGAAAGCCTAATGCTGCAAAAGGTGTGCCGACATCATATGAAACCCTATGGATTAAGAATGGGATGTCACTCAAAATAAGTAACAAAAGTGAGGACACCCCTTGTGAAAGTTCCTGAAGTGTCAATATTTTGTGTGGCCACCATTATTTTCCAGAACTGCCTTAACTCTCCTGAGCATGGAGTTTACCAGAGCTTCACAGGTTACCACTGGAATGCTTTTCCACTCCTCCATGACAACATGATGGAGCTGGCGGATATTCGAGACTTTCCTCCTCCACGCTTGAGGGTGCCCCAAAGATCTATTGGGCTTAGGTCTGAAGACATGCTTGGCCAGTCCATTACCTTTACCCTCAGCCTCTTCAATAAAGCAGTGGTTGTCTTAGAGGTGTGTTTGGGGTCATTATCATACCCATAAATAACATACAACGTCTGTCCAATGTTGGAGTTTGACATCAAGTGAAAGTTGGGTTTTGATGTCCAGCTGACATTGGGGTTTGACGTCAACCCAATTTTCATTTTCAACTAAAATGCAACGTCTGTCCAACGGTGGACTTTGACATCAAGCCAGAGCTGGGTCTCATTGCCGGTGTGTTTTGAAATCAAGCAGATGTCAGAGTTTTAATGGCAACCTTATTTTCATTTTTAAATAAAATACATCTATCAACTTTGGAGGTCGACATCAAACTGAGGTTGAGTTTTGACGTCAAGCCGATGTTGGGTTTTGACGTCAAGACAACATTGGATTTTGACATCCAGCTGACGTTGGACTTTGATGTCAACCCAATTTCATTTTCAACAAAAATTCAAAATCAAGCCAATGTTGGAGTTAAACGTCTTTCTGATGTCAAAACAACATCCTGTGCCTGCTGGGTATCAAACAGAGCAACTTGAATTCTGTTTATGAGATGATTTTCTTATTTTTCTTTGTTCAGTTTGTTGTGTAGCTTTATTTAATACTTTGATGTGCATTAATATGTGGTGTGTGTCCAGTTTTGTGTTTTGGGACCCATCATCTGGGATGCTGCTGTTGTGTATGTCAGTAATGTGTGTGTATAGCAGTGAAAATGGTCGTTCAATTCAATTCAATTTTATTTCTAAAGCCCTTTTTACAATGGACATTGCCACAAAGCATCTTTACAAAGACAAGAAATCAGGAAATCATTATACTAAAGAAATCCTAAACAGTATGTACTTTTGGCAGTAGCGCACATTTTACTCCATATATGGATTAGGGTATAGAAAATAAACTCACAGGTAAAGTTTTCTCCTGCTGTGCCAGCATGTTTGAGAAGTTCCTGGGCAAAGGTCTGGCACAATTTGGTCTTTCCTGTGCCACTGCGACCCAAAGCCAACACACACTGATCCCTCCGTTGGCCCACTAAAGACATATAAACCTGCTGGACCCATGCTTGTAGAGCAGCAGGAGCTTCCCATGTGTCCCAGTGATGGTTTTGCAGCTAATAAGAGAGAAATTGGGAAAGACAGACAAAGAATTTACATGTGTAACCTACACCACTCTTCAAAACTGGGATCCATTTTAATGAATTATGTAGATGTTTTTGGAAGCAAGAAATATTAAAAAAGATCTAAGACATGGTCAAACTTCAATGCTCCCTAAAATTTGCCCACTGCCTATTGTCTACTTAAAGCTTCAAACATATGCAGAATGCAATGAATTTAATGTTATATGTATAAATGTGTAAAAGCATTAATATTTTGTAATTTTCTATTTTGTAAAAAAGTTAGTGCTTAATAATTAGGAACAGGCATTTTGACAAGGGTTAGTCATCAACTAGAAGGTTCAAGAATGAAATATCTGAGAGAGTTTTTCCTTGCCACTGTCCACCCCACTTGCTCATTAGGGATAACAATTATATTAACAATAAAGCCTGTAAATCATGTCTGGATCTTATGTCTTTCTAAAGCTGCTTTGGGACAATGTCCATAGTTTAAAACTTTAGAAATTTAAGAAAAGAAAGAAAATTAAATTAAATTGAATTGAATTGAAATATACCTTTCCAGGTGATCCTAAAGGAGGCCAGAGGGCCAGCAGGTTTGGTCCAGCATGTGTTAGGGCCCTGTGGGCTTTGGCTCGGCTGGTCAGAGTATGCAGAATGCTTGACTCATTCATACTCACTAATTGGCTTAAGTCTTCACACATTTCCAGCTCTGGTGGGTTCAGCTGGGAACAAAAAAAACTCTTAAAAGTGTAAAGGGTTGTGATACACCGGTAACTACAGTCAAAATACTATGTATAGATGTACTTAAATATGTGATGTTTAACCCTCCTGTTTTAACCCTCCAGTGTAATATATTTTTGAAAATAATATCTTTTATTATTTTATGTTCATTTGATACAGAAGTACATAATAACCTTTAATGTTGTTCAACTTTTAGTAAATGTTTAGAATTGGACAATTAAACATATAGAAACTGGGTAAGGAGTTCACCTTTTCAATCTCGTACTGTGTGACGTCGTGCACAGAGCCATCTGTGTGGAGTCGAACCCTCACTTTCCCATAAGGGAGCTCAGGTGTGCCCTCATCTGGCTTCAACTGAGTGGCTGTTCATTAGAATGATACATATAAACAAACATACATATATAGGTTATCCAGAATTGTCTTGTACTAGAATGTTTTTTTTTTTTTATATTTCATCCAAGTAAACAACTTCAGCACCATGCTTAAAATATTTCTTGTAGCCTGAACTCAGTTAACCAGTGAATGAGTTGGCTCATCAGGAATGTGATTAGGCTAGATGAGGAAATAGAATAAAAATTTTATGAAAAAGAAACATGTGAAAAACAAAGTATACCCTGCTAAATTATATGGTTTTACATAACAGTACATAATAAAAATACATCTGGTCTTTAAACAGTCTTCAAAATCAATATTAATGTAACCTCTGCTGAACAACACACAAAATATTCCACTGTGTAATTATTTATTTAACAAAAAAGAAGGCAAAATGGAGAAGCCATGTGTGAAAAACTAAGTAGACCTAAGCTTTTGCCATTTTGCTGGTCTGGAGCATTCAGGTGTGTGTTAACACAATGTCAAGGAGGAAAGACATCAGCAATGATCTTGGAGAAGCAAGTGACCATCAACCTGGAAGGTATATAAGATCATTTCCAAACAATTTGAAGACTCTACAGTGAGAAAGATTATTCACAAATGGAAAACATTTAAGGCAGTTGCCAGTCTTCCCAGGAGTGGACATGCCAGCAAATTCACTTGAAGTTTAGACCATGCAATGCTCAGAGAAATTGCAAAAAAGACCCAAGAGCTACATCTCAGACTCCACAGGTCTGAGTTAGCATGTTAAATGTTTATGTTCATGACAGTACAATTAGAAAAAGACTGAACAAACAATGACTTGTTTGGAGAGTTGCCAGGAGAAACACCCCCTTCTTTCTAAAAAGATGACAGCACATCTTAAGTTTGCAAAGTTGCATGTGAACAAACCACTAGACTACTGGAACAGTGACCTTTGGACAGATAAGACCAAAGTGGCCATAATGCATAGTGGCATATTTGGCAAAAACCAAATACAGCATATCAGCCCAAACACCTCAGATCAACTGTCAAAAAAAAAGAATCCCCAGAATGATGTGAGCGATTGATACAGATAACAGTTACTTCAGGTTTTTGCTGCTAAAGGTGTTTCTACAGCTATTGATGGGATGTACTTAGTTTTTCACAAGGCTTTTCCATTTTGGCTTCATTTTTGTTAAATGTATAATGATGGATAATGTTGGAATCTATTGTGTGGTGTTGTTCATCTGAGTTATTTTATTTATTTATTTTTTTAAGACCTCCTAAGTACCATATATTTTTTATTATCTCCTGATATGTAGAAGCATACAATTCAAACAGGCAATGCTTTGTTTTTCACATGACTGTAGTTTGCTTTTATGGTGCCAACCATAAATCATTGTAGAACTATAGCAAACAAGAAATTCTCTTGCACTTCAAACTCAAAAATGTACATCAAAAATGTAAAAACCATTAGTAGACTCTTTAACCACCATGTGTGCTTGTTTTGCACAAAATGGGCTAAATATACATGTCCAAATACACTAATACAATAGAAAATTGCTATTGAAACAGTGAGTATCTGTTTTTATGCTGTACAAACTCACCAAGGGTGAAGCCATTTTTATGCCTGTACCATACTGTACCAGCTTCATACCAGACATCCCTCTGCAGTGTGTGTGTGTGTGTGTTAGAGACAGAGAGAGAAAGTGAGATTATATTACAACTATAAATATCATGAATATGGCTACTAAGAAGCAAGAAATATATTAGTATAAATTTATTATCAAAGAATCTAATGCAAATGTATACTCAAAGGGATTAATTAAATCTTTATAAACCCATCATAAAAACTGACATATCAACTACATAAGCATGTATAAAGACTCATTCCAGTAGGTGTAAACTGTCAAAATACTTATTCATTTATGATGTCAAGTTGATATAATACATGAATCAAGTTGAATATTTTTGTTGACCCTAATGTCAGTGATGTGACACAGCTTGCCACGTGAAGTTAACTGGATGTATGCACTTCCCTGTGTTCCCTGTATTCAGAACTTGGTGGTAACATTGACATGAAAATGTGTTATGTAGCACAATTATATGTGGAAGTATTAACAGTGACTATGATTGGCCATAACAGGCTGCTTCTATATCCTGACACCAGTATCCTTTATATAATACCCTATATAGTTTATTT
The DNA here is from genome assembly GCA_024363135.1 of Leptodoras oyakawai. Classification (NCBI taxonomy): domain Eukaryota; kingdom Metazoa; phylum Chordata; class Actinopteri; order Siluriformes; family Doradidae; genus Leptodoras; species Leptodoras oyakawai. The sequence continues at coordinate 8,051,517 of JANCOA010000009.1, read as the reverse complement.
GGAAACTAATTTAGACTGAGTTTCATTCTAAAGTTTGACTTACCAAGTCATCATTATGTGATATACTGGACATGCACTGAGCTATAAAGTTAGTTATCATGATGATTTAACATGGGTCAGCCCAGAAAGTGTCTCACCACATCCTAAAAATCTGTTACTTGACTCAAATGTTATACCAACTTGACATCAAACCTGATCTAAGCAGTTTTTATCACAGGTGAAACCTCATGGAATAAGATTTTACAATCTAAAATGATAAAGGCAGGTTTATACCAATTGGCATAATATTCTGATGGCAAATAACGTTACAAACACTATCCTAGTACTGCTACTCATTTCCAACACAAGACAATGGTGTGACAAAACAACAGATTAAGGATTATGCTAAATGATATAAGTGGTTGTTACTAAGAGAAACAATTAACCACAACCAGCATCTATGTTGATGATTTCATAGGATGTTCAGACTTTCTAAACATTTTCAGCTTTAAATACTCATGAACACTACAAATCAAGCATACATTTTATATAATCAAAATGTCCTTTAAAAATGATTAGAGTAATAAAAACGTTTTTTGGGTACCATAATTTGGTATGCTACTAATGCTGGCCAATACATTTGAGGGTTTTTGTAGTATCTAGGCAACTGGAAAAACCTCATAGAAAGGGCTTCATTAAATGGCTTCAGAACTGTTAAACAAGCTCAGTTGCCTGAGTTAATTGCAATGATTTAACTGTAAGTCTGGACAAAAAATTCATGTGTTGATTTAACACAACCTACCACAAGTTTCTGGGGTTCCTCTCTTAAGGTGGTCTCAGCAAGCTGCCCCTCTGGCTCTTGTCTCACTTCACTGATCTTATCTTCCTTAATGTCTTTCTTAACAAGTTGGTTCTTTGCTTGTTCTTTCAGATTCTCTTTCTCTGCTGACACCCCTGGAAACTTTGATAGGTTGGAGCCGTTCTCCAGTTTATGATCACTGACCTCTGGTGTACTGACTCTGGCATTATCTTTCTGGTTCATTGAGCCTAGACTCAGAATCTGATTTGGGGAAGATGTTTTTCTCTCATTTTCATTGACCATTTGCTCTGCCCTGAGGGCCATCTCTGCTTCCAAGATGGGTGGTGTTTGGTCTGGAAGCAGGAACTGCTGGACTAGGTTCTCACTTAGTTTGCTTGGCTATAAAGGGGAGAAATAAAAAAGGTCTCAAATGGGTGGTCAAGAACATCGTCACAAGAAAAAGACAATCACATTAACAAAAAAATGATAAACTGAGCAGCTTCTCACTGCCTTCTCTTCTTTGAGCTCTGGTTCTTTTAGCCTTGTCTCCTTCTCTGTCTCTCTCACAAGCTGCTTAAGGAATCCTCCAGGTAAAAAAGACACAGTAGTGGGAGGCTGAGTAGCTGGTGGTGGCTTCTTCTCATCCTTGATCTGCACCCAGCCAGGAATAAAAGGAGCCATACATAGTGGAACATAGTTGATACAGTGAATCACATGAAAATAAAACACTGAAGTCAGAATTATTACAAAATAATAATAATAATAACAACTAAGGTTACTCTGCCTATCTGTTTATATTACACCCTATAAGAAAAATGAGAAATAAAAAGAACAAAAAGACTGGGAAATAAAAGGAAAAAAAGAGAACAGAAATAAAATAAAAACGTTCAATCATTCATTTTTTATTTTAATTTCACAGTTCTGTGTCATTCTGTGTGTGTGACCATCAAGCCCTCAGGCGGTATTGTTTGAGAAACAGTCTTGCTACAGTCATAGACTATACTATAGACTATACTATAGACTATAAATAGACTTAAATTCATCATTGATAAAAATCTAAGACAAATTGGTGTGTCTAAGGAACTTTCAAGCCGTAATCCATGATTTCCTGTTTCACATATACAAGGTGGCACATCAGTCAAATTAGTCATTTTTCAATAAGGGAAAAACAAGAAAAACAATTCAAGTAAGGGCAAAGTGTGTTTACCCTCTTAATTCAGATAATGGCTATTAAAAAAGCTACTTGCCTGAAAATGCCCATATTTACAGATAGGGCAATAATTAAAATGTTCTAATCAACTGGGATTGTCACAAACAAGCCTGGACAAGGACCCTTGTTTGTTTTGCCCTCACACACAGTGAGGAGGATGGGATGGTAGGAGAGGCAAAAAATAACCCAAGTGTCACTGTTGGAGACTTACAGAAGAAAGGTAGCATCTTGGAGTCACCTAGCCTCAAAAAAAACCCATCAGACACCACCTCCATGCAAACAGCTTATTTGGAAGGCTTAGGAAAAAGCCTTTCCTGTTATGTAAACACAAATGTAATGTGTTCACCTTAAAGAAAATACCTTTTATTAGGTGTACCATTGGAGGTTTAGAGGCTGAGACATGTCAGATGTCAGTATGACATGTCAACCTAATTGTGGCTGCCATAATGGATTTTATCAAAAGGTATAAAAAGTTTTCTTAGCCCACACTGTTTGCTCAATCTTCACCAGTTTTGCTGCAGATGGTTTTCATACCAAGCTTCACAAAAGTTATCAAATGAATTTTCAGAATCATTTGTTCATCAAACAAGATTTGAGGCAACACTTTCATGTATTGTCGACAAACTTTATACCTCGACTCCAGTACTGCTTCCTGAGGACATGCAACAAAAAGATGACTACTGGGGGACACCGCAATAAGTAAAAAAAAAAAAGTTATTGTTTCTGCTGTTTTTTCCTTAAAAAAGTAATGTGTCTGTGTGTTTGTATCTTGGGAGAACCCCAGGGTCTCAATAACTTTCAATAACTGAGCAAGCTTACAATCATTGTAGAACTCTTTTTGTGGAAGACATTACACATGACAAGTTAATCAGAACTTCTGAACAAACTTGTCCTGTGTAAATTGTAAATGTTACATGATTAGCAATATGCAGTTGAAATCTGAAAGAATTAGGTAGCCGTCATTCTTTAGAGCAGCTTTTTTTGGAAAAACAAAAATAGAAGCATTCAATTTTTATTTGTATTATGTAAATTACTAGCAAACACTATGGATTGCCATTACTTCCAATGTATGTATTTTTGTATTTTCCCAATGTATGTAATATTTTCTCTGGTACATTTGTATTTATTACAGTAAATTATTTCACAAAGATAATTATTCACTCCTTAATCAATGGAATCAGTCATGCAAAATCACAAGGCATCACACAGAATACAGAAGTGTAACACCTGCCTTCTGCTCCCAAAGTTTTAAGCGTGAGGACAGTGCCATTGTGGACACGCATACAGTTCAGCCAGGTGTGCTAAAATAATGAAACAGTCTCACTGTGGACCTGCCAAAAGAAAGAAAATAGGACTGATGAAGGGAAGAGGAAGCAAAGAGAAAAATCTTATTTGTCTTGATTTCCTGAGCACATTTCCTGAGAATATTGTATTTTAACTACATTGCAATTGGTGTATATAGTATGCACCTCATAGCTACCTATACCCTCAGTGCTGTCTAGGTCTGTATGAACAATGAGAGCTTAACAAAGTCAAATTCCATGTACACTCTTGTGTGCTTGATCAACAAAGCATGATTTGGAGATTCTAAATAGCAAAAATCTTTCAACAGCTTGTGGTGAAAAGGTCTCATCTGTCCAAGTTTAAAGTTTATTTATTACATACATAATCATAACTAGTAGGGAAATGCTTTACTACATCATAAACTGTAAACTTACATTTTTATGATTAAGCAAATGTTAATACTTGGTTGCAAATCCTTTGCAATCAATGACTGCTTTAGACATCACCAGACACTGGGTTTCTTCCCTGGTGATGCTCTGCCAGGTATTTACTGCAGTTGTCTCCAGTTCCTGCTTGTCCTTGGGGCATTTTGCCTTCAGCTTGTGAAATGCATGCTCAATTGGATTCAGATCAGGTATTTGGCTTTGCCCTTGCATAACATTCCATGTCTTTGCCTTTAAAAAGTCTTGGGTTGCTTTAAACCCAATGGTATATCAGTAATGTAACCATAAATAACAGTGATTCCTCACATGAGCTTTGTGATATATAGCCAGGGGGATTTCTAGTTAAAAACTACAGTTTCTGAAGTGAGAGCAAGATAGGCAATGATATAGTCTTCAAGTAGAGTCTTACAGATATAGTAGACCTATAAAAGGATTCTTTAAATAACACAGCAGTGACTCACAGTAGCTCTTGTATTATTTGGACATCTAACTGATAATGAATGTTGATGACCAGTTCGAAAACAATGCATTCAGAATGGGACCACATACTTTGTGTATGAACTTGTCTAAATATAAACACTTAACCTCATCAGAAATATATCTTTAGATTTTTTTCACCAATATTATTGTATGACTATGAGGAACAAAGTAAAACATATTCCAGGGTTGAACATGTCAAATGTCTATACTGTGACAATTTAACTGGTGTGGGACTAATTAAATTGCCAGTGTCCTCAGTAAAGTTTTAGCACTGGTATTAATACCGATACTTACACTTACAAGTGTGCACAGGCACCGATGACCCAATAAATATATAATGTTAATTCTTACTCATTAAAGGAAACATTAAGAACAAATGTTAAAAAGTATACAACACAAATAAGTCACAAACTGGATCTGTTGTGCTGTTCTCAGATTTCAGCTTGAGTCAGAGCCATAATACTGTGAAGCCAAGACATACCTTGAGAAGGCTTCTTTTGAAAAGTACAGAAGTCCAATTTGTTCCTTAAAATCCAAAAAAGTTAAAGCCAAGCACAAGGCACACAGTCCCACTGTCACTCAATGAGAAGCACAGCTAGACTAAAATAAGAGTGGCACAGCCATGAGAACATGCACACAGATAAGCAAAGCAGCTGAGTTAACATGAGACCCTTCTATAAATATCTCAGTAAATGTGGTGGAGTAAGCACCCTTACTACCCTGTTTGGAAAGCTTTAGGTGGACCAGAAACAGCTTTGTAATATGATTTTAAAAATGTCTTTTTTGTGTATTGTGTCACTTTAAACAGAAATAGATTTAACCTGGTAAAGCTTAGCCATTTCTTTCCACAAATCTGTCATAACTCAAGTTCCTTTGATACCAGCAACAGAGAGAAAAAGAAAACAACCCGTGTTCCTGTTGTGATGGACAAACTCAGCTGTGAGGAACAGGCTGGAGGAGGAGCATCATACAAAGCAGATCCCTTAGGATAGGATTTGTTAGAGTGCTAGCAAGAGGTGGTGGGGGTGGGGTGGTTGGGGATTTGCATAAAAGCATGATTACTTACAGACTGTCAAGACAGTGGTTTAAGATTAGGAAGCATTTTTACTTCTAGTCATTAGTCATTCTGAGGCCAGCCAGATTGTTACAGCATTAGTTCAAAAAACATCTGGATAAAGTTGACAAGATCTGTGTAAACCTCTAGTAAATGAGTGCATGTTCACAAAAATCAAGACAACAAACAAGGCCAAGAACACAAAAAAGGGCTTTTATTTCTGAACTTTTAATTGGCAGTCCAACAAGTTATCTTAATCAATGATAACTGCCTTACTTTTAATGGCAATAACCTATACAGTAGTACTTGCGTTTGCTTGTGGCACCCCAAAAAAAAAAAAAAAAAAAAAAAAAAAAAAAAAAAGGTTTGTGGTGTCTGTAAACCAGAATGTTCTACAGCTCTGTGCTCTAGCAAAACCCATGTACATGTATAGTTAGCATAAAGGGATTAGCTCCCCAGCCAGACAATAAATATGAAAAGCAAGAGAATCTTGCAATAAACAGACAAAAATAATAATCTGAAGGTAGATTATCTAAATTTATGTGCAAGATCTGAGCTGATTCTTCACCACAAATATTTGAAACTCACATTGAAACCCAATCCCATCCCTGGTTTTTATTTTGATATTTACCATTTAAATAAGCCTAAATCATTTGTCATTTCAAATACACACATATATATATATTTATGTTTTCCTATTTGCTGTCTTTTGTTACTCGCCATTTTGATACCTGCTTTTGCCAGACAAACTTATCCCTACAAAACAGACACAGAAGCATTTGAAATGAGGCAAACAACACTGAGTAAAAAGCTAAAATAAAAATAAAAAATAAAACCCCCTGAATAAAACATGAATATTCAGGATTAGTGGAGGTGCACCATCTATGAGAAGCAGGCAAGTAAAAATTCCTTTCTTGACAGGTGCCAAGTGATGGCTGGTCACTTGGTGGAGAGACACTTTTCAGTGCGTCAGTGACAGCCAAGTCTCCTCCCACTGGACCACCTAAATTTGGTCACACTTTTGTACCTTTCAAGGAACTTCCTTGTACTTTCCTGTAAAACGTACCAGTTTTGGCTTGGAGGGAATGTAGGTGGTAAACTGTGATCAGTGCAGGCTGCACAGCAAAAAAAAAATATATTCACTTATTCAAGACAATTACCAACAGGATTTTGGCACATTTTTGATAGCTAGTGAATTCTGGTGGTACAGTGATTTAAAAATAAATGTCCAAACTATTTTGGTTTTCCAAATAAAATCTTTAAAATCCTCTAAGGTGGCACCTCCTAGATGCTTAAAGGCTACAAATACTGTAGCTTTGCGCACACACACACACATATATATA
>JANCOA010000009.1:8012172-8027688 GCA_024363135.1 Leptodoras oyakawai | reverse complement strand
GTGTTTACCTGTGTTGTCTTTGACTAATATTTAAATTGGTTTGATGTTCCGAAACATTTAAGTGTGACAAACATGCAGGACATCAGGAAACCAGGGAGGGGGCAAACACTTTTTCACACCACTGTAAACACACACACACACGCACACATAAATGTATTGACCGCGATTAATGATGAATCAAACAAAACTGTTCAGACTATTTTTCTATGCTGTAGCCACATGTTAGGGATTATATAATATTATAGTGTCCATGAAGTATAATACATCTTGAATATGTTTATGAAACTTACAATACAGATAAATTTGCATTGCTTTTATTTGCTTTTGACGTCAACTTCAGTATTGTACACGCTTTCCATAAATGTGAGGATTGGTGCATTAAGAGTCATTACCAAGACTAATAGCTTACTAGTCATTTCACACCAGGGGAGTGGGGTACTGAGTGGCCAAGCTGCACTGCAAAAAAATTTCATAGCTTTGGCCATGCTAGGTTTAATTAGTGAATCCAGTCTTGGCACAAAAACAGGGGAAAAGGCTGAAAATAATTTTATCCGTTTTAGTACTTATGCATTGAAGGTTACATAAGGTCATTTACAACCAAGTTAAAGCACACTTACCAATCTTCTGGTTAAAGATTTTGTCAAAGGTGAGCTCCTCTCTCTCTTCCAAATACTTCTGCATTACACTCCGAATACTGTGAAAAGAAGACCAAAAGTGTGTTAAACCGGGGGAAATATCCAAAAGAATTAAATAATGAAATAAAATAAAGCTGCAGTTATAATTCATTCATTGACTGTACACATTGCAGAAATATGTGAGAAAGTATTCTGAATGTAAATATTTATGCTGTATGTGCAATTATTTGTGAAGTAAGTAGTTAGACCATATTTTTATGTATGAACTTGAAAGCTTATATGAAATATCACCACCCTATATCAAGGTGTGCATAATTATTAGGCAGCTTCTTTTCCTCAGGCAAAAATGGACTAAAAAGAGAGATTTAACTGCCTCTGAAAAGTCAAAAATTGTAAAAAGTCTTTTGTAGGGATGCAGCGGGATCACCAAACCATCAAATGTTTTGCTCCAAACAGTCAACAGGGTCGCAAGAACATGTCGAGAAAAAATATGCAAATTAACAGTCAAAGATTTGGGAAGAATCACACGTGAAGCTACAAAGAAAACATTATCCTCCAGTGCTGTCATAATCCAGAACTACAACCTACCTGAAATGCCCAGAAATACCAGGTATTCAGTGTTCAGAGATATGGCCAAGGTAAGGAAGGCTGAAACCAACCACTACTAAACAAGACATAATTTGAAACGCCAAGAGTGGGCCTGAAAAATCTGAAGATAGATTTTTCAAAAGGTTTTATGAACTGATGAGATGAGTGTAACTCTTTTCAGGTTGAAGATGGTCTCAAAATCAACTCCCAAACCTACTGCCAGTTTTTAGACAACACTTTCTTCAAGCAGTGGCAAAGAGAACAGTCTGCATGTTTCAAGAAGACAATGATTTTTATGCAGGACAATGCTGTGGTTCATGTGATTCATGCTGGATATTAGATGCATGTAGGAAAGTTGCTTTAATCAATGCTTTATCAATAGGTTACATAGAATTTTCAGGTGAATATGCAAGAGTGAGAAGTTACTAGTCAGTCTCAGCCACTCCATACACAAGCACAACAAGATTCATAAGTTTTATTGTCCTATGCACAGTGTAAACAGGTGTTACAGTGTACACTGAAATTCTTACTTTGCTAGTCCTCTAGCACAAAATATTCACAGTAATGTGAATAGAATGTGAATAGAATGTAGAATGTGGATTTCAGTGCGTATAGTTTAGGGGGTAAAATAAATAAGCAGTGTGTTTGTGTTAGCCAGAAGCTCAGACTGTTAGAGTGATAGAAAAGGGGAGTGTGTGTACAGGATGTTTGACATGTTTGAAACCTCTGTTAATATTATATATTGAGATGTCAAAGGTTATAACACATATCATAACACATTCTACATGACATTGTGCTGATGGTAAAATCAGCACAAGGGTGAGTGTTTTCTCCAAACTTTTACAGAAATTTTACGCTTATGTCATAGTATGCTGAATTTTTCATGTTGTGACACTTTTGTATGGAAAAGGTAATGGGCAGATAAAGATATATCTGCATGCTGGCCAACATCATCTGGAAAAGGACATACTATACTTACTAGAATTTGCGATGCTCAGCCCTGAATCTGAATACAAGATGTGAAAATGTCAGAACATACAGGAGTGTCACAGTCACAAGGCCTAGTTCAAAACAGAGTTGCAACAGAGCTTGTCGTTCCCAAACTAAAATTTTAAAATGAAAACCTCTAAAAAAAAAAAAAAAAAAAAAAAAAAAAAAAAAAAAAAAAAAAAAAAGTGTATTAAGGCAAAATTAAGATAAAGAAAATTAAGATGCAGTTAATGTGTGCAAAAATTAATGATTTGTTTTAGGCTTCTGTGACACTGCTTTTCCCTGCTCCATTTTACTGTTGAAAAGTTGTGATACACAATGCAATCATCCACATACAATAGCCTAATAATAAACAGGAAAACAAGCATTTCCACCATTTCAGGTTTAAGGAGAGAAGGGAATAGCATAATGTTACCAGCCGTGAAAATGCTTGCTAGTGTTAAGCTGAAGTCCAACTCTCTGTTGGAAAGGTTTAAAGGGCTAAAAGTTAATAGATTTCTACAAATCATTCCAGATTCATCTCCAGAGATTGACTGGCTCATATTCCTTTTTTTTTTCCCCAAGAGAAAAAGACTTGTGAGCGTTATGCCTAACTAGAGTAATGTCCAACTAGTCCAATGTTAAATTGCAGAGCTTGTACACAAAATGCATAAAGGCTCAGTGTAGAGGTAAAGATTGAACATTTTATGCAGTAAAGCTCACTGGCTATCAGGGCGATGTGCATAGAGATACATTGAGAGTAACATGCCTAGATGGTACCCAACAGTTAACATCTAAGCTTTCTCTTGCTGTTCCAGCTATTTTGTCTTGTAAAAGTTGCCTCAAAGTTGCTGCATTCAAAACCAGGATCTTCATAAATAGAACCATCACTTGTCTGCAACATTCTGGGAGATTTTTGACATAGTCTACACCCTGCAACAACTGTAGATTCTGAAAGGCTGTGTGTGCTAAACTCAAACCAAGCAATGGAAAAGAAGTTGAAGGGAAGATGTCTGGGGAAAGTCTGCATATTGTAAACTGCTGCACTGATACTTTTTTTTTTTTTTAAATCAACAGTCACATGTAGAAAAAGGGATTATAAAGTGTGTCCAAATTCATATCCTTTTTTTCTTGGATGCCAACATGGAGCATGTCAATTAATTTAATTTGTTTGAGAAACAATGGACCTTATTCACTAAACTTATTCATAACACTACTTAGCAGCATAAGGAACCCCTTATGTCAAGTCATATTCAAAACAGGAGTTCAGATGCTAACCGTGTAACAAAATCCTTTTGAAAGTAAATATTTTTAAATGCTTCTCACAGCAAATATTAACATACACTATATATCAAAAGTATTCCCTCCCCCATCCAAATCATTGAATTCAGGTGTTCCAATCATTTCCATGGCCACAGGTGTATAAAATCCAGCACCTAGCCATGCAGACTGCTTCTACAAACATTTGTGAAAGTATGGGTCACTCTCATGAGCTCAGTGCATTCCAGCATGGTACCGTCATAGGATGCCACCTGTGCAACAAATACAGCTGTGAAATTTCCTCACTACAAAATATTCCAGAGTTAACGATCAGTGGTATTATAACAAAGTGTAAGCGATTGGGAATGACAGCAACTCAGCCACAAAGTGGTAGGACATGTAAAATGACAGAGCAGGGTCAGTGGATGCTGAGGCGCATAGTGCAGAGTTCACCAACTTTCTGCAGTGTCAATTGCTACAGACCTCCAAACTTCATGTGGCCTTCAGATTAGCTCAAGAACAATGTGTAGAGAGCTTTGTGGAAAAGCTTTCCATGGCTGAGCAGCTGCATCCAAGCTTTACACCAGATCGTATTAGATATGTCAGATACAGTGGTGTAAAGCACGCAACCACTGGACTCTAGAGCAGTGGAAACGTGTTCTCTGGAGTGACGAATCTCGCTTCTCCATCTCCATCTAATGGATGATGGATGGTTTGGCGGTTGCCAGGAGAACGGTACTTGTCTGACTGCATTGTGCCAAGTGTAAAGTTTGGTGGAGGAGGGATTATGGTGTGGGGTTGTTTTTCAGGAGTTGGGCTCGGCCCCTTAGTTCCAGTGAAAGGAACTTCTTAATGCTTCAGCATACAGATTTTGGACAATTTCATGCTCCCAGCTTTGTGGCAAGTTTGTGGACGGCCCCTTCCTATTCCAACATGACCGTGCACCAGTGCACAAAGCAAGGTCCATAAAGACATGGATCAGAGAGTTTGGTGAAGAACTGAAGCTCTTATAAGCTTCAAAGGGTGGGCTGACATCATATTAAACCCTATGGATTACGAACCGGATGTCACTCAAGTTCATATGCATGTAAAGGCAGGCGAGCAAATACTTTTGGCAATATAATGAATGTGATCATTTTCAGAATTAATTTCACCTTCATATTGCATTTAAAGCAGAAAAGAGGAAGATCACCACCAAAAGTACTCAAATTACATTACTGTAACATTGGGATACTTCGTATTGCAACATTGAAATCAAGTCATGGTCACCCTGGGAGAGGGTGATGAGCAGCTCATCTGAAAGAATGACTCAATCAACACCCCTTCCATTACCACCTAGGCATGACCCACTAAAACTCAGAATGCAAGTCAAGTAAGAGCTGTTCCCTCAGACTACTGTACGACAGTGTACTTCTGTCAGGTGGGCAACTGCTGTGTCTGATCCACTCACACCAGTACAACACACACCATCACCACATCAGTGTCACTACAGTGCTAAGAATGATCCACCACCCAAATAGTACCTGAAACTAGTGCTCCGGTATTGATTCTGACCATTAGAGAACAGATTATGTACAAAGACTAAAAGTATGTAGACAAACAGATTGACTACAGTCTGTAATTGTAGACCTACAAAGTGCATCTATATGGTAAGTGGAATTGAGAAAATGGACAATGTGTACACAAAAGGAGGTGGTCATAATGTTATGCTTAAACATGTATTGTTTTGTATTCCACTTTGTGTTGTGGTTTACACACATTTAAATACTAGTTTGCATTGCTTTTTTAATATACTCAGATACAGCACGAGTAATTTAATTAAATCACAAACAAGAACTTTTCCTTAGGTTTATCAATGTTGTCTTTTTATTTGCGTTTTGTCTTAAGTGTTACCCAAATATCAAGTGTTACTTACAATAATTTACTTGAAGACTATTTGTATACTTTTGCTCACCTAAAGACTGTGTGGTCTGGTGGTCTTTAACACATTTATGAATTCCAATGTATCATCTCATTCATATTTTGACTTCAAACCCAAATGTTTGCAAAGTATGGCAAAAAACAAAAGTATTGAACTCGCCATTGCAATAGTTTCAGAGGGGAGTCCATCTCCTTTATTGCTATATCAATATACAGCTGGCTAAGAGCTTAAAACAAACAACATAAAGTGTCTTATTAATGTGACACCAGAACAGCTTCAATGCACCTTAGAATTGAGTCTCTGAAAGACTAGCTTGCCTAGAGAGTCTCTGAAACTCTACTGGAAGGGAAAACCTTTTGTTTCATGCAAAAGGTATAAATAGGTACCGGCAGGTCAGCGCAAAACTGAAGGAAAGTGTGAAAATTGGCCCGAAGTGGCATAAGTTCTGCTTGAAATTTCTGCAGCTGGGAAAATCGTATTTTAATAATTTCGAAGATTTCTTACTCTTTCTGGCTATATATGTCTTCTTGTTATTATTTTAAAATACCACATTAAAATCCACCACAGAATTTAAGCAATTTTTTAAGAGATCTAGGCCTTAATCCACATGTGATTGGCTGGGCTGCCAAATAAACGTTTACCATAGTTCCGGGAAAACACTCTGTGGTATTCCACCAATGATGTAAAAACTCTAAAAATAGGCTCAGAATGTAGCCCATATTAACAACCACCCGTACGTATATTTTTTTCTAGGAAAAATAAAAATTTAATATTTCAGTTTTGGTTGAGTACTAAGGGTCAGATTCAATATGTCCATGTACTTTAATCTTCATTGTACAAGAGCTTTTGGGTGAAAAATGCATTTCTCAAAATGTCTGAAAAACTGTTTTCAGACTAAACTGATGATTTTCCAAAAAACGGTTCTGTAACTGGACCGCTCACTGCTCAGCCATTGGAAGTGGATAAACATTGTCTATTTTACTGGATTTAGAAGGTAATTTTACTTTAGACCTGCAACTTCTATTATTATACGTTATAAAATAAAATTGACAGGTATTTGAAAAATTTCATTTTTGACGCTTTTTTTTCCCCCACAAGCAAAAGTAAGCCCGATAACATTTTTGCACTGCCAGAATTTTTTATATAAAACCAAACTAAAACATTTGGATGTTTTTCTGGGCCAGTTTTAAATTTTCACCTGCTGGTACATAGTATAAATGGTATAATTCTTGATTGCAATTCCAGTTTTTTGTGAACACTTCTCTCAAAAATTCTCCCACAGTCCATCTTCCTCCACCTAATTTTCATTGCTCCTCCTTGCTACTCTCCTTCCATCCCCGATCATCAACGGCCAACCACTTCCACTGTCTTAAGCATTTCACTCTCAAACAATACTGGTAGCTCTTCCTAGGCTTTCAAACACTTGCAGGCATGCAGTAAAAATCTCACCTCTTTGTCAAATGCCCTTAGCCTCCACCTGAAGAGAAGGTAGCAGTGCTGTGCTAGCTCTTTAACCCCAAATATAGGTGCCAGTTGTTTATTATACAGTGCTGTGACTTATTTTATTTCTAAGATAGACAAAATGAGTAAACAAAATGTAGCTTTTAAATGATCATTCCATTTACTGAAGATAAAGATTTATTCAAAATCTTTATCACCTATGTGATTGCCCCCAAAACCATCTATCCACAGCCTCTCAATGGGATTTGAGTCAGAACTTTGACTCAGCCACTCCAAAACCTTCATTTTTTATTTTTATTTTTATTTTGAGCCATTCAGAGGCGGAATTGCTTGTGGTCTTCAGATCACTGTGCTGCTGTATAACCCAACTGTGCTTCAGCTTTAGGTCACAAACTGATAGGTTGACATTCTTCTTCAGGATTCATGGGTCAATTAATTGTGACAAGTCGTTCAGGTCCTGCAGAAGCAAAGCATCCCCAGAACATCGCATTACGACCACCATGTTTGACTGCAGGTATGGTGTTCTTATGGTGGAATGCAGCTACACCATATACACCAGATGTAACAAGAGCCATGTCTTCTAAAATGTTCCATCTTTGACTCCTCAGTCCACAGAATATTATCTTGGTCATCTAGATTTTTTAGTTTTTTGGCACATGTGAGCTGAGCCTTTGTGTTCTTTTTGGTCCGCAGGGTTTTAACCCTTGCAGTGCTCCCATGGATGCCATTTTTGCCATGTCTTTATTGTTGAATTGTGTATATTGACTGTAACTGAGGTAATTGAGGCCTACAGGTGTTTAGATGTTCAACTGGGTTCTTATGTGACCTCCTGAATGAGTTATTGATGGGCACTGGGTGATATTTTGGTAGGCCAGCCACTCCTGGGAAGGATCACCTCTGCTCAAAGAAAGCAATGGCTTTATAACACTTTCCAGACTGATAGATTTCAGTGACTTTGCTTCAGATCAGTATTCAAACCTCTATAGAACGTGACATGTGCTGCATTTTGAGACCTTCTATCCTGCTTCACATTACCAGACAGGTTCTATTTAAGTGACGTGTAGATTCAACAGGTCTGGCACTAATCATCCCTCGTTGTACATTAAAGGTACATTTTGTGTTTATTCTTTTTGTCTTTATCTTATATTAAAATTAGTTTGATATGAAACATTTAAATGTGACAAATAATGCACATTATTTGCAGAAATATTTATAACAAATGCAAAAAACTGGCAGAAATATTTATAACAAATGCAAAAAACTTAAACAGTACTGTGTGTGTGTGTGTACATGTGAATCCTTGTCAACCCATATTCAAATGAATACACTACAAATACAAGATATTTAATGTCCAAACAAACTTTATTGTTTTTTTACAAATATGCACTCATTTTGAATTTGATGCCTGCAGCATGTTCTAAAACAGTTGGGACAGGGGCATGTTTATCGCTGTGTTACATCACCTTTCCTTTTAACAACACTCAATAAGCGTTTGGGAACTGAGGAAACTAATTGTTGAAGCTTTGTAGGTGGAATTCTCTCTCATTCTTGCTTGATGTACAATCCGTTGTCGTATTTTGTGCTTCATAATGCGCCACACACTTTCAATGGGAGACAGGTCTGGACTGCAGGCAGGCTAGTCTAGTACCCGCACTCTTTTACCAGGAAGCCACGCTGTTGTAACGCGCAGAATGTGTCTTGACATTGTCTTACTGAAAAACAGGGACGTCCCTGAAAAAGACATTGCTTGGACAGCAGCACATGTTGCTCCAAAACCTGTACGTACCTTTCAGCATTAATGGTTCCTTCACAGATGTGCAAGTTACCCATGCCATGGGCACTAACACACCCCATACCATCAGAGATGCTGGCTTTCAAACTTTGCTCTGATAACAATCTGGACAATCCTTTTCCTCTTTGGCCCGAAGGACACGACTTCCAAAAACAATTTGAATGTGAACTCGTTAGACCACAGGACACTTTTCCACTTTGCGTCAGTCCATCTCAGATGAGCTTGGGCCAAGAGAAGCCAGCGGCGTTTCTGGGTGTTGTTGATATAAGGCTTTTGCTTTGCATGGTAGAGTTTTAATTTGCACTTGTAGATGGAGCAACAAACTGTGTTCACTGACAATGGTTTTCTCAAGTGTTCCTGAGCTCATGTGGTAATATCCATTACAGAATGATGTCGGATTTTAATACAGTGCCACCTGACGGATCGAACGTCACAGGCATTCCATGTTGGTTTTTGGCCTTGCTGCTTACTTGCAGAGATTTCTCCCGATTCTCTCAATCTTTTGATGATATTAAGGACTGTAGATGATGAAATCCCTACATTCCTTGCAATTGCACATTGGGAAACTTTGTTCTTAAACTATATGCTCATGCAGTTTTTCACCAAGTGGTGAATCTCACCCCATCTTTGCTTGTGAACTGAACCTTTCAAGGATGCTCCCTTTATGCCTAATCATGACACTCACCTGTTTCCAATTAACCTGTTCACCTGTGCAATGTTCCAAATAGGTGTTTTTTGAGCATTCCTTAACATTCCTAGTCTTTTGTTGCCCCTGTCCCAACTGTTTTGGCTCTTCCATGAAGACTACTTCTGCCCAGACGTTTCCACCCTCACTAGCACATCATGCTGTCATTCACCTCAGTCTGAGCCGCAGCTAGAAAAGCAAACGTGATGCTCACTTTGAAAAAAGCAGTCAGTGTAGCGAAAATCACAAACAGGTAGACTACAAGGGCTACCCAGATCTAGGTCACTACAATAGCACGTGATTACCGGAGAGTGGGAAATGGCGAGCTTCATCCTCCAAACTCACCTTCGTTTCGAGTCACACACCGGGCGAAACATAGCCGAGGAAAAAAGCTCCTTTGGAGTCAGAACTTGAAAAAGCTAATCACAGCATTGATGTTAAGGATAATGCTCGAAATATGGAGGTAGCGGTGAAAGAGGCTGGACTAGCAACAAACAGTGTTTTGCCCACACTTTTCTTGCTTGCTTACCAAGCAGGACTAAACCACGTCAGTCAGTTGTTGGGTCTTCCTCCACTGTGTTTGCAGTTATCAGAGATTATAAAGACTATAGTTACACCCCCACTTAAAACTTTTTTAATCTGAATGCTCTTCTGAATTATTAAAATTAGTTTGAACAGGTACTTTGGCCTAAAGTGGTCTCGGTTATTCTTTTTCTTTTAGTTTGAGCTGTATTTGCTTGAACAGGGAAACTAGGTTCCTTGTACTCAGTAACTTGCAAAATAGCCTTAAAACAACATGGAAAAGAAATCTGGATAAAATTATGGGTCATAAACCAGCTTGAATAAATTGTGATTGTCACCCCTACACCCCTGCACTGACCAGGTAAAAAGCACTTTTGGTCTAAATAAAATCAGAGAGCCAGAGTGTGCTTTTTAACACAGTCCAAATACTCAATACCAAAATTAATTAATTAATTAATTTTTAATAACATTTTTTAAGCATGCACTAAAAAAGAAAACCATGTTTGGTCTAGATGATGATGAAATCCCTTCATGCTTTCTTTCAGTGATGCTGAAATCCTGGTCCATGCCTTCATCACATCAAGACTAGACTACTGTAACGCTTTGCTCTACGGTCTTCCTGATAAATCTCTGCGCCTTCTTCAACATATCCAAAACTCTGCAGCCAGAGTTCTAATGCCAAAAAAAATCTGATCACATCACTCCCATTCTCCATCAGTTACACTGGCTCCCTGTTTCTGACCGTATCAGATACAAAATCTTACTAATGACCTTTAAAGCCTTACATGGCCTAACACCAATATATCTCTCTGCTCTACTACATCATCATGTCCCATCAGGTCAGCTGAGGTCCGCTAAATCAGGTCTACTAACCATCCCGAGATTTAGATTGTCCACTAAGGGTGGTAGATCTTTTAGTGTTGCCGCCCCCACCCGCTGGAACTCTCTACCTCCCTCTATTCGCTCTTCTGCGTCTCTTTCTATCTTCAAAGTCCAGCTGAAGACTTTCCTCTTCTCGCAATAATTTCAGTCCTCCTAACACTCCCTGATCATCATCATCTCTTCTCTCAATACTTCTCTCCCTTTTTTTCTCTTTGCAAAGCATCCTTGGGTTTTGTGAAAGGCGCTATATAAAATAAACTTATTATTATTATATTCCTTGCAATTGCACGTTGGGAAACATTCTTCTTAAACTATTTGCTCATGTAGTTTTTCACAAAGTGGTGAATCTCGCCCCATTTTGCTTGTGAACAACTGAACCCTTCAAGGAAGGTTTGATGTACAAGGCAGGTAGAATCAAAAAGTTGTTACAGGTCTGTGATAACCAGAAATCTTGCTTGTTTGTAGGTGACCAAATACTTATTTTCCACCATTATTTCCAAATAAATCCTCAGACAATGTGATTTTCTGATTTTTTTTTCCCTCATTTTGTCTCTCATAGTTGAGGTCTACCTATGATGCCAATTACAGGCCTCTCTCATCTTTTTAAGTGGGAGAACTTGCACAATTGATGACTGACTAAATACTTTTTTCCCCACTGCAAGTTAAATCCCAGAACTGTGAAATCTATTTTTCTACATGGTGCATCTAAGGACTCGGTTTAAAAAATACAACACATTTCTAGGCTTCTTTTTTGTTAGAGTTCACCTTTAAGATGTAAATGATGCATGTGTGTTTAAGATGTATATGATGCATGTGTGTTTGTGTGTGTGAGACGTGTTTAATGAATGTTACTTATTTTATTGCTATATTATAAAGAACACCATTTGCAATAATTGACATTTTATTTATAAGTCAAGCATTATTAGGCTAAGACATAATAGGCTATACTGTGCAATCAGTATATTATGGTAATAACTGGGCAGATAGCCCCACTACACTGCTCACTTTGAGTTGTCTACAATGGCTCTAGACAAGTGACAACTTTTTCTAGACAATTTTTTGAAAGTGAACTAAATAAGAAAACTCATCTCGTCATGCGGATGCAACACTTTTTGAAACAGCAAATCAAAACTCCTAGTTTTGCTTTGACAGTCTAAACATGGGAAAACAATTTAAACAAGTTTATTCAGTTTTCTAGCTGTACTGCACATTAACATTCATATTGATTTATCTTTCCTGTCATATTAGAAAATGTTAACTCATTACTATGAGTTGGCAGCTAAAATGTGTTTTTCAATGCCCAATATACAATGCCATTATTAAGTATTGATTTTTGTATCTCAGAAAATACAGCAATTTAATTTATTTTGGAAGATTTAATTAACATTTTTATTGTCTGCATTACACTGGAGCATATGCAAAATACATAGTAATGTCACCTGTGTCCGTCAGTAGTTGCATCCGCCAGTGTGTATATAAATCAATAGACATCTATGGGAGTTTCTAGAGTCGATCCCACCACGAGAATGGCAAGTTACCAGGATTATATGGTTTAATAGTAAGAGCTTGTGACATCGGTCATAGCATTTCAGAGGTAGATGCAAAGCTTGGATATTCACTGAGCATTTCAAGGGTGTACCATGACTACAAGAATTCCTCGAACTTACGACAGCAGTGTGGCCGTAAAAAGTCTCTTGGGTGAACGTGACCAGAATCGACTAGCAATAATAGTTTCACGAGACAACACTGCCTCAAGTAACATCGGAATTCAGTGCCAAGGCCTCAACAAACATCAGCATGCAATGTTCCTGTCAAGATCCCATGGGGGACCTACCAGGTATCAACTGGTATACCAGTTTTTCCTGGTACTTCCACTGATGAAGAAAATATGTTCAAGCTATGTAACATATTTAACAATATATGAACAAAGGCTCTCCAACAATACAAGGTCTATAAAATTCCCACAGCTATCCCAAATGACAAATCTGCTACATATTTTATGACCCTGGCTGGTCGGGAGGCTCTGGGTTCACCCATACAATAGTGTTTAACCACGTAAGCTAGTTTAGCAGGTTGAACCAATTATATTTTTTTTTTACTGAAAGACTAGAATCAATCAAAATATACAAACACTAAAAATGTATGTTAGGAGTGTAATGATACAGTATGCTCACAATTCGATTCACAATACTGAGCTCATGATTCTCACAATATTTTAAACGAAATGTAAACAAAATTATGAAAGCCATTTTTTTTTTTCTGAAGTGTAAAACAATGCACATTTTCTTATATACATTTTTGCAGTTTCACCATATCTAAAATAACTGAGTGAAAACATTCCTTTTGTATTTTTGAAGAATAACTCGATTCAAAATAATGTGTAGCTTTGTCATGACGGCAAGTGCAAGGAGCTGAAAGGTTTTATTGGAATAGAGACAGATAGTTGTCTGAAGTAGAATAGTTGTGATGAGAAATCTGGTACCAAAACACAGTGAACATAAAGTTAGCACAGGGCAGAGCAAAAAGCAGAGATGTTCAGAAAGGACAAGAGTATAAAGAACACTCAAACACACAGCAGCAATGAAACTTGGGTTACAAAAAGTGATGTGCAGTGATGAGCAGTGATGTACTTTCCGGCAACAACACAGTGGAGTCAAACACTAGCTTACACAATGCTTTGAAAACAAGGTTTTGAACTTTTGAGTTTTCAAAAAACAATTTCACATCCATTCAGCTTAGCCACTCAAATATACAAACACGACAGAAAACCACTACAACCTGCATGTTAATCACCCACCAAAACCTGCAAACTGCTGACTTTATGATGGATGCCATTATTCAAAAGGCTAGAGTTTTCCTATTTAAAGCACATTTCAAAAACTATGAACTCTTATGTAGACATATGTAGTAAATTTCGTGGACGCATACTACAGTATTTTCACAGTAATTTCACTGGATCCAGCGAAAAAGTCTTTTTGGCAATCAAATGCTTACACATAAACAAAACACTAAAATATAATTATACACGTTCTGTAGAAGACGTTTCAACTGCGGTGTTAGAATTCGCGTATGCGTGATTTATAGTAATAATAACACCGATAATACAAACGCTGTTGTAATATTTTACACACAAAATTTGTAACAACATTAATAAAATTACATTACATAAATGTTATTCAAAAGTGTCTACAGCATACAAAATTTATCTGAACAGTGTTTGATTTGTCATGCTAAATAAAGAGTGCTGTAAACAAGACCAATTTAGTGGCCGAGGTCCCTATGAAGAGCCCTTGAAATTCAGTACCCTCTGCAGTGTGTAGGGAGCAGTGATGCAGCTTAGAGACCCTTGCAATTGGAATGCAGCCTAAAACAAGTAATTTCGAAATGTTTTTGTTCGTCTGTCTTCACACGTACATGAAGTTGAGTGACATCACATTCTTAAACTATAGGGTTTAATACCATAACCCCCCCTCCACCAGAGTTTACACTTGGTACCATACACAAGTACCATTCTCCTGGCAACCACCAAAAACAGACTCGTACATCAGATTACCAGATGGAGAAGCGTGATTCGTCACTCCAGGAAACGCATCTCCACTGCTCTAGAGTCCAGTGGCGGCATGCTTTACAAGAGGAAGAGAATGGCTTGGGCCAAGGAACACAAGGAATGGACATTAGACCAGTGGAAATCTGTCCTTTGGTCTGGAGTCCAAATTTTAGATTTTTGGTTCCTAACGCCATGTCTTTGTAAGAGGTAGAAAAGGTGAGCGGGTGGTTCCTACATGTGTAGTTCCAACTGTGAAGTATGGAGGAAGAACTGTGATGGTATGGGGGTGCTTTGCTGGTGACACTGTTGGTAATTTATTCAAAATCCAAGGCACACTTAACCAGCATACCACAGCATTCCGCAGCGACATGCCATCCCGTCTGGTTTGCGCTTAGTGGGACCATAATTTGTTTTTCAACAGGACAATGACCCCAAACACACATCTAGGCTATGTAAGGGCTATTTGACCAAGAAAGAGGGTGATGGAGTGTTGCGTCATGGTGACCTGGCCTCCACAATCACCTGATCTAAAAAGACAGAGAATGAGTGTGCAAAGCTGTAATCAAAGCAAAAGGTGCCTACAATGAAGAATATAAAATCTGAAATATATTTTGGTTCAACACTTTTACCTTTACTACAGGATACCTTATGTGTTCCTTCATAGTCTGGATGACTTCAGTATTAATTTACAATGCAGGAAAAAAAATAAATAAAAAAACAAAATAAAAACATTGAATGTGAAGGTGTTCAAACTGTTGACTGGTACTGTAGAAAATATAGGTACACTTAAACAGTCTGACGCTGTCTCAGATCATTATCTTATCTCATTTAATATTTGGCTTGGGTATAATATATGCTCATTGCCACAATACTGTGTTAAACATACATTCACATCAGCTACTGCACATAATTCATGTAGCTCCTCTTAATAGAAAAATAATTACAGAGGAAAACAAAAATACACCTTGGTATGAAGATCTTACTGTTAATTTTGTTCAAAAAGTGCTCAAAAACTGCACATGAAAAATTAGGAACCAAATAAATTCTGACTGAAAGCATTTCTGAAGTGTTGTGTAATCGGTATTCAGCAGTATCAAAGAACTTCAGTCTATCATAGAGGAGAAGTCACACACATACACGCACACAGGGGTTAGACAATGAAACTGAAACACCTGTGATTTTAGTGTGGGAGGTTTCATGGCTAAATTGGACCAGCCTGGTGGCCAAATCTTCATTAATTGCACATTGCACCAG
>JANCOA010000009.1:7997517-8012072 GCA_024363135.1 Leptodoras oyakawai | reverse complement strand
TAATGTCAGCATACCAGGAAACGTTTTCCACCACCAGCATCATGTAGTGACCTGACCACTATCCTGCAAGAAGAATGATTTTAAATCCCTCTGACCACTGTGCAGGACTTGTATATGTCATTCCCAAGACGAATTGACGCTCTATTGATGATATACATCCACACACACACACACACACACACACACACACACACACACACGTGTGTTGGAGAATATGTCTAGATGAAAAGAACTGGAAATTTTACACTCATCACTATTATTTAGCACTCTGTTTATACTTCAGAAGTATTTAACAGCATTGCTGATTTTAACCATATTAAATTGAACTGGACTAAAACTGCCAATGAAAAGCCATACTTCATCAAACCATTTCTTTATACGCAGACATGCCTCCCAGCCAACCAGACAAACCTCCAAGACAACCAGTCAGCATTCGGCCGAGGCACAGCAACAAAGAGCAGCACAACGCATAATTAGCTTATGGGATCATTGTGCACCAGCATGTCTCTGTATGCCATGTTTACCCATGATCCTCCTCTCTTGGTCAAAGATGCAAACACACATGAAGGCAGATGTATAAATCAACCTACACTTCTGTAGCCTGTCTCTATGTTGCAAGTGCAACTGAAAGAAAAGTGGACCGCATGTCACGTAAACCCAATCAAACATGCATTTTGGTGTTTGAAACAGGATAGAAGCAGCTCTTGTGTGCATAAGAACATGTTGAGGTTGAACAACGCACTTGGCAAAAAGGACAATCAACTCAGTCATATACTTTTGCTAACTCAGCACACACACACACCTTAAATGACAACTAAAGACAGTTTTTTACAGTATTGAAAAAGATACACATGCACAGTACGCTTTTTTCCCGGTAGGTCAGAGGGGGATAGTTTGGCTCTGCAGTGCCATGTTGTGGATGCCACTTCAAATCCCCCAAATGAATAAATTACAAATCATTGAAGCGCTCACATTACCACAGCTTCTGCACACAAATTCCAAAAAAAAAAAAAAAAAGTATGTATGCCCTTTCCCAAAGCATCTCCTTGTTTCCTTGCTGATAAAAGTATTTTCTGTTAAGAATGCACAGATCCAGCAACCACAATAAAAATAAGCCCTACCCTTATATAGTCTGGCCCAATGTCCTGCCTATAGTGTCAACGGATTGCTCGAAATACAAATGACACATTGAGTACAACCAACACTTCTGGACTCTGTATCCCACCCACAGCACTACTGGATTGGTAGAAACGTGGACCATGTGTTGAGTAATAAAACATGTTTTTTCATGCTTTTCCTATCAAACATGTTTTTCGTCTTCTTGAGAACACAAGAATGAAGCAAAACTGGAATTCAGTTCCACAGTGAAAAGTAAGAACATTTCGAGATTGAATAATGGATTTTGCGAAAAAGCACAATGCACTCTGTCATAATTTTCCTCTCTCACTCCTACACACACACACCCACACACACACCTTGAGATGACGGCCGACGCAGAGTTCTTTTTAGATAAGAATGCTCTATTAAACATGTTCATTTGGGGTTTAACATGTGCCATGATGCAATGCAATGCCAAAATGTGATGTGCATCGTGGAGATATCACAATGTCGCATGCGCTCTAATGTATTTAATATCATTTTTTAAACAGAAGAGGGCTGTACTCCATCACTAGCATGTCGTACGTCATGCTCTCATACACAACACTGTCTTAAGCCTCATTGACAGCCTAGCAGCTTCAAAACTAAAGCAAACGTGATGCAAACTTTGAAAGAGGCAGACAGTTTAGCGATAACCACAGACAAGTGGAGTACAAGTGTTAACACACACATGGGGTTAAACATAGCAAAGGAAATTGACTGTTTCGTAGTGGGAGCATGTAAAAGCTAATTGCAACATATCTGTCGAAATCTGGAGGTAGCGGTGAACACGGCTGGACTAGCACCACACAATGAGATTTGCCCACCCCCATGCAGGGTCGTGTAAGGTGCACAGCCGCCGTCTTCCACCGCTGTGCTCGCAGCTAAACAGAGACCAATACAGATCCCCTCCACACAAACTCATCATCTTTCTTTCAATTTGAAGGAGACTAAAAATTTTGTTAAATGACGACATTTTGAATAGTTTTGAATAAAATGTGCATTGTTTTACAGTTCAGAAATAAAAAAGAACTGACTTTCATAATTGTTGTGTTCAAGTTTTTTTTTAATATTATCAGAAAATGTGAACTGAAATCGTGAACTATATCGTTACAGCCCTAATGTTCACTCAACGCAAGTTGTAAGAACTGAAGTCTTGAAAATTTTCAAACTAAAAACATAAAGGTTTTGGTAAATAAATATTGGTACCCAAATATTGGCAATCTGTGTCCTTGAAATCATATGATGCATCATGCCATCTTTGAAAAAAGGGGCAGACCCTTTATTAGTACCTAGAATAAATACATTTACATTTATGGCATTTAGCAGAGCACTATTTTATGGCATTTAGCAGAGCACTATTTTATGGCATTTAGCAGAGCACTATTTTATGGCATTTAGCAGAGCGCTTATGTATGGCATTTAGCAGAGCGCTATCCACTGCGCCACTTTGAGCTACAGTATTGTATTCCTAAGCTACACAAAACCTGTGAAAACAAGACATAGGGAATACAATAACTGCTGTAAATGCGGTAACAACTTAAAGTTGAGTCAGTGCTCATTCAAGTGCTCTCAAAAAAGGTGGATATTCAGTTGTCTTTTAAAGACAGCTAGCGACTCCGCTGTTCGGACACTCAGGGGGAGTTCATTCCACCCCCTTGGTGCCAGAACAGAGAAATGTCTGGATTCTTGCCTCCCATGTGTCCTGGATGACAGTTGGTCAAGTCGAGCCGTACTTGAGGTACGAAGGGCTCTGGGTACGCATCGAGCTTTAACCATTGCCATCAGGTAGGGAGGAGCTGGACTGTTTTTGGCTTTGTAGGCCAGCATCAGGGTTTTATATCTGATGCGAGCTGCTACAGGAAGCCAATGAAGGGAGCGCAGCAGTGGTGTGACATGGCTGAACTTGAGAAGGTTGAGCTGAGCTGCAGCATTTTGGATCAGTTGCAGGGGCCCGATGGCACACATGGGAAGGCCAGCTAGGAGGGCCTAATAATGCCTTCCAAGTAATGCTCAGGACTCAAGGACTCTGAGACCTTCACGTGCTGAAAAATATACCCAACCTTTATGGTGGAGTGGTGGACTGCTTTATCTCCCAGGGTCAGAGGTGGGTGATATTTCAATTATACTTTATGAACTGTGGCTTGTTCTACATGAAATATCTGTATTTCCCACAGTATTTATTTAATCCCACAGTATTAAATAAAAATTTATTTGAGCTGCAGCATGAGACTCTCATAAGTTTTGGTGTATTGCTTTTCTCACCTTCTCCTATTGTAATCTTTGCCATAATGACCAAAAAAAATAAATAAATAAAATCCTCACATACACTATATTGCCAAACGTATTCACTCACCCCCCAAATCATTGAATTCAGGTGTTCCAATCACTTTCACAGCCACATGTGTAAAAATCAAGCAACTAGGCATGCAAACTGCTTCTACAAACATTTGTGAAAGAATGGGTCGCTCTCAGCAGCTCAGTGAATTCCAGCATGGTATGTTATAGGATGCCACCTGTGCAACAATTCCAGTAATGAAATTTCCTCACTACTAAATATTCCAACTGTCAGTGGTATTATAACAAAATGGAAGCAATTGGGAACAGCAACTCAACCACGAAGTGGTAAGCCACGTAAAATGACAGAGCGGGGTCAGTGGATACCGAGATGCATAGTGCGCAGGGGTCACCAATTTTCTTCCATCAATCGCTACAGGCCTCCAAACTTTGTGGCCTTCAGATTATCTCAAGAACAGTGAGTAGAGAGCTTCATGGAATGGGTTTCCATGCCCATGCAGCTGCATCCAAGCCAAAGTGCTGACTGCATTGTACCAAGTGTAAAGTTTGGTGGAGGGGGATTATGGTGTGGGGGTGTTTTTCAGGAGTTGGGCTCGGCCCCTTAGTTCCAGTGAAAGGAACTTCTTAATGCTTCTTAATGCTAATGCTGTCCCCTTCCTGTTCCAACATGATTGCGCACCAGTGCACAAAGCAAGGTCCATAAAGACATGGATGAGCGAGTTTGGTGTGGAAGAACTTGACTGTCCTGCACAGAGCCCTGACCTCAACCCGATAGAACACCTTGTAGAAAGCCTTCCCAGAAGAGCTGAAGCTGTTATAGCTCCAAAGGGTGGGTCGACTTCATATTAAACCCTGTGGATTAAGAATGTGATATCACTCAAGTTCATATGTGGGTGAAAGCAGACGGGCGAATACTTTTGGCAATACAGTGTACATCATATACACTGGCTCATCTACCCAATCCTCTCTCCTGGGTGTGTTTGTAAGATGCATTTACATTTGAGACATGTGTGAGCCTGGAAAAATTGAAAGCCTAGAGGTGGGTAATATATTGACTATACTTCATCACACATACATATACTGCATCACAGCTTGTTCTATGTGAGATGTAGTAAATGACTATATTGTAAACCATAAGTACACATTTCCACATAGATTTTTTAAGCTGCTGGCATGAGACTACTTTGTCTTTTTATATCTCTAGAACCAAAAAGAAAAAACTTGCATACATGCTTTATTCACCTTCACTTAGTAGACGACTCGGGTCTAGATGGGTGGGCACCTATGTGATTGCAAAACGCCAAGTCTCATGTCAGTGGCTTAAACCATGTGACAATTTGTACTCTATGTTGGTGAGACATGTTTATCTAGAGGGGACAAAGAGGGAGCCTAGAGAGAGCAAAAGAAGGGGAGTGCCAAAGTATATACTGTATGTGTTGAATTTGAAAATAGATGTAGACAGATGAACTGGTTCCAAAAAAAGAGCACTGGATCTATTGTCTGACAGTGGTTTGGATCCTTCAAGGAAGATATTGTCAAACAAATGTTATATGCAAAATAGACAGCAAAACCACAAAAGGTAGCAGTACCACAAATTCATTTCACCATTTGAAATACCACCCACTACAAAGTGAACAATGACAAAAATGTCTCAATTTAAATAGAATAAAATTTAATTAAACACCCCATTTCCAGAAAAGTTGGGACACTTTCTAAAAACTGAAATCTGTAATGTGTTAATTCACTTGAACCTTTATTTAACAAACAAAAAGGACAAAGACCAGATTCATTGCTTTCATTTATGAACTTCATTCTTTTTGTTAAATATAAGCATATGCCTGTAACACAGAGGCATGTATACCAGTGAGTCAGGTGACACTTGACCTTCACATATACACATGCAGATCATTCATGCTGCGAAACTGATGCACCCCCATGCCATTACAAGTGATGTTTCTTGGCTTTTTTTGTTGGTAACAGTCTAGATGGCCTTTTTCATCTTTGGCACATAGAATTTGACATCTGTGGTGAACCATGACCCGTACCTTACTTGCACACTGAGATACTTTGGTGAATGCTCCCTTCAGATTCATATTTATCTTGATGACCTCACCTATTACCAGTTAAACTGTGGAACCTTCCAGAACTTGTATAACCTTTTCAGTCATCTTTTGAGTGTGTTATAGGTGTCACATTCTATTGTTTTATATTTACAAAATACAATTGTGTTTTTCAGTACAAGTGCTGAAAATGTTTTATCTGCACTTTTATAAATAAAGTGAATTAATAAATTACAGTTTTTAGATTTGCTGCATTTTTAGAAAGTGTCAACATTTCCAGAAATGGGGTTTGAAAATGTAAATCAACTAATTTAACTTGGTTGTGATTTCCCATTTTTGCATGCAAGTTTAAAATTGATCCAATAGAAACCACTAATGGATATAAACAAGAATGTTTTAAAGCATGCATTTGCTGTAGAGACTCTAGAATCAGTATACTGATGTGATTGCATGTGTCAACAGGTTAAATGGTGCATTTATGAATTACTTTAAAGGAGATATCAAAATAGAGTTATATATGATGTATTGTGATATAGCCTAAAGTATCACAATAATATTTATAGGCCATATCAACTAGCCCTATCCAGGGTGCCCACACCTAACCTTCCAGTTCTTTTAGTTACAATGTTGTAACCAGTTCTGATCCATCAGCCCTGACCTGATGGTCAACTTCTCCATGGAGCTTTCCTCACCAGAGAAACACGCACTGCATCTGAAGATGGCCCCATACCGAACAGACAACTTAAAAGTTAAGTGGTTGGTTTCATTTGGACTGCAGAGTGTGCATTTGCCCAAAATGGTTTATGTCTCATCCCTTCATCAGTGAATAACTTCCCATTGATACTAGACATTTAAAGCCAAAAACTAGTGAAATCAATCAGTGCATGATGCTTGCACTGAAGACATTTTTATAGCATATTGTTACAGAGATCTTGTATCTCACAAGAGAGGAGAGGTTGCCTTTTGACTCTGATTCTTCTCAAGGTTTCTTCCTAATATTGTCTTAGGGAGGTTTTCCCTTGCTTGACTGGTTCATTAGATCTAAATTGACGTCCAAATTCTTGCAGATTTGTGATAACATTCACTGTTAAAAGCGCTGTATAAATAAAACTGAACTGAATCATCAGCAATGTCTTTTGCCAAGTTTGACATATTCATTCCTTTGCACTGGAGAGGCCTGTATAACATCTTTATCAGACCAGCTAACGGAGATCTTTTGGATTACCCTGGTCATACGCATGATAGGTAAAATACACCCACACCCATCTTCCAACATGAAAAGAAACCAGCAAATTCACCTCAGCTATGTTTTTTTTATCACATTATACATATCTATATATACCCGTGTTAAAGTCTGGATTTAAAAAAGGACTAAAATAATGATGCATCATGCAACCCTAGCTGACTGAGACTACTTATGGAGTAGGGAAGCATTTATAATAGTTTATTTGTGGTCACTATAAATATCTCTTTCAAGCAGTCCCTTTACTATCTCACTATGGGACACACCCCTTTGCATTTTCCCTCACAAGTAATGCTCAGCTAGGACAGACTTCTAGATGCTCCTGCCTTATAATTTAGTCAGTCTCAAACCTCTTCTCTTTCTCAGGAGCATCTCTCAGCCAACAACTGCAGCTTGTATGTCAGCTAAAATGTTCACAGAGATTTGGGCCTTTTTGCTGGTCCATACTCAAGTGCAAATATTCTCCCGCACCACGAAACTTCCTTACACTTTTGGTTACGAACCCTGGTCTATTTACATCAACATGTAAGGAATGTGCAGTTTTCATTTAGCAATGCCATGAGGCAAGAACACAAAATGGAGGCAAAATGGAAAGGATTGTTTTCTATTTTTGTTAACATGGTCCCACCAAAACAGTGTTTGGCATTTTCACCATGTCATAAATGGAAGCAGCCAGGTTGTTCACTTGGCCCAAGAGTATGCATGTATACTCTGCAAGCAAAGCAGCAAATTTGTTTTGCATTGCCACTTGTCTCTGCAAAAACCTCCTTATTTGGGCAGCTTGCATCACTTCAGTAGCTAAGGTTTAAGGCTACATCAACACCAACAGGTTTTAGTTTTAAAGCATTCATTCATTACACACAGCATAAAATATTTTATTGCAACCACCAAAACAGTTGATGCCCCTTCCTGAATGGTAATGTGCACAGTGACACATACAACCAGCACAAACATTTGGACAGGTGCATGAATTAGCAGGTGCTGCTAGCAGGTTGTTAGCAGGTCAGGCCATGTCCTACTCTGCATGCATTCAATGCCACTGGCTTGCAACTCTGTAGTCAGATCCATGCACACATGCATGCAGTACCCCCCAATCCCAGACTACCACCACAAAGATTCTACTTCTTTGGGAAATACTGAAAGTGCATTGACAGATATGCCCTGTCGGTAAACCTGTCATGTATGCAATTTCTTGGGTGATGTGGTTTTAACCGAATCCTACTTTTATCCCCAAATGTGTCATTGATCTGCCAGGCAGTTCCATTTGCAGGCCAGAAACAACTGAAGACACTCTGCCCACTCCACATGCTATGGGCTAATAGTTCCCACCACAGCTGTAGAGAGCTTTGACTACTATCTAAATGTGCTCTTATCATGAGCTCAATCCGTGAGGAGGAAAGTTTTACCTAAACAGATTTTGTGCTCTCCAAGGTATCAATCCACAATGTTATGGAAGGAGAATATTTTTTTAAATAGTAAAAATGACCAAAACTCTTAATAAACAGCCTTAAAGAATTCGAGATCAACATCAATATCAACATCCAAGTTTCCTCTGCATGTACTTCTCTCCAGATCTCACCTTAACTAAACAAAAATATGTAACAAATAGTAAAAATAAACAAACAGCCTAAATAAGTCATCAGGTTAAAAAGTGCCTACACACCATCCCATTTATTAGGAACACCTGTATACCTGTGCATTTACACAGATATCCAATCAGCCAATCATATAGTACTGTACAAAAAATCATGCAAACACAGGTCAATGGCTTCACTTTATGTTCACATCAAATGTCAGAATGGTGGGAAAATGTGGTCCGAGTTTAACTGTCACTTGGTGCCAGTTTGTCTGGTTAAAGGAGGACATGGTTGATCTCCTGGCAATTTCAGCCAGTCTCTAAAGTTTACACTGAATGGTGTGAAAAACAAAAAAACATTCTGTGAGTAGAGGGTCTGCAGGCTGAAACACACTGTTGAGCAAAATCAGGAGAATGACCAGACTGGTCTGCGCTGACAGGAATTCTGTAGTAATTCAAATAAGCACTCCACACCTGTGGTGCAAAGAAAAACAGTTTGATTTAAGCTGCCAGGAAGGATATAGTAATTCAATCACTCTCTACAACAGTGGTAAGCAGAAATGCATCCGAGCATGCACAAAACACTGAATCTTGAGGTGGATGGGCTACAACAATGGAAGATCTCAGTTTCCACTCCTGTCGGCCAAGAACAAGAACCTGAAGCCATTTTATGGACTGACAGGAGAGGAACCTGATGTAGCTTGAACCAATATGCCCCGTTTTCTCTGACCTCCATCATCAACAAGGCATTTTTAAACTTACAGAAATCTCACTCTCAATGTTCTAAATGCTTTTGCTTTTTCCAGCATTCAGTGTCAAATCCAAAGTGTGCTATTGTGTGAAAATCCCAGGAGATCAGCTGATCAGTTTCTGAAATACTTAAACCAGCCCATCTGGTTCCAATATCCATGCCATGATCAAAGTCACAGAGATCACACTCTTTCATTCTGATGTTTGATGTGAACATTACCTGAAGCTCTTGTATCTGCTTGATTTTTTGAAACATGCTGCTGCCAAATGACTGGCTGATTGGTTAACTGCATGAATGAAGAATGTGCAGTTGTAGAGGTGTTTCTAAGAAGTGGACAGCAGTGTAAATTATAATTTTCAAATCTGGTCATTCACATTCATTTTATATTATGTTTTAGCTACTATGACATCACACGTCTCCAATCTAAAAAACTACTGTAATGAATTTCCCACCCTTGCATCCCTAGTTGGTTTGTACCAAGTGATTCTCAACTGTAGTGTTCAGCTAGTCTGACATTTTAACCACTTCCTTTTAAGAGCACACCAGTTTTGTCACAAATGCTCTTCTCATATTCACTTCATACAGCCCAGGAAGCAAGAGTGAAATGAATACAGTATAGATGCATAGGTCGGGCTGGCTCAGTGATAGAGGTAGATAGTCTTGGGCTACTGATTAAATACTTTAAGGATTCAAACACCAATACTACAAAGCCAAAACCATTGGACCATTGAGTAAGAATCATAACCTTCTCTGGTCCTGAGGGTGTATTATGGCTGGACTCTGATACCACCTTTTTAAAATGGATGGTCATGCTGTACATATCTATAGCAACAATAAAGGTTTTTTAGGATGTTTTGAAACTTTTTACAGGCAATACAAAAAAAGAGGACTGCACATCAACCCAATCCGTTTCTTGGGTTAAATTAGCATTAGTATATCAGACTGATTTGGGTTACATTCTTATTGAATGCACAAATATTTCCCTACATGATGTAAAAACATCTCAATCAACAAGTGAATAGCTACTAGATAAAAAGGCCACCGCTGCTCATAAGCACTTTTCCATTATTTCCCTTTGGGCCAATAATGAGGAACCTTATATGCATGTACATTAGTGTGCAAAAACAAACTGACATATGAAAAGGAGATGAATGAGGGTTTATTATTCGACTGAGATGAGCTGTCTCAGTATTGCATGGATATGGATTAGACCTTCAGTTTTGTATGTGGAAGGCAATCAGCTGCCTAATGTAAGCTAACAGGTTGAACGATCTGCTCATGGTGCTGTGATTCTGAGAATAACGATGCCACCTGACATGTTGGAAACCACACTCACACAAACAGCACAAAAGTAAGAAAAAAAGGATGCATTTAGCAGATGCGTCACTGCACGTAAATGTTTAGTTGATCTCCGTTACCTGGGTTCAGGGAGAATGATTTTCTTGCTTGCTCGGGCCGCTGGAGTCGATTTGCTCTTCTCCATCGCCATCAAATAGCTGACATCGGCGAGAACTGCCTCTAGGTCCGCCATCTTCAACCGTGGCTCAATCGAATCGATGTAGAAACAGCCGCGGGAATGTTCCGGGGACAAAGAAATCGCGAGACAGCGGGGTACTCAGCACAAACCCAACAGCACGGCGGCAGTGCGGGAGTCCTGGGCGAGCATCGATCAAGCCCGTCCGTTTCCTGTCGTCTCGATTTGCCGATATTTAAAAAACAGTCATAATAACATAACAGAAGATTCGTGCGAAGAAGGGAAAGCGTCTCTCCTGCGAGCGGCTTTGCGGCGCAGATTTGCGGTGTGCTTTTTAATTGTGAAAACTACGGCGTGAATGCAAGTGCAACCAATCAAATCCTACCTAGATATTACTGTAATATTTGTATTCAATTTTTCCTTTCGGCCCCCACCCCTTAGACAGCGTATTACGATAACCCACCTGCTGGCTAAGACTGTCAAAATCGAGCCAAGTTGGCAAACGCAAATTCACACATCAGACTGCTGTTAGCTGGCTAATCCTGCTAGCCCGGGTAAACAAGTCGTGCACTGTAACGTGCGACTGGCTTTAAATAAAATCTAAATTGAGCATTTGCACAATACCGCACACTTCCGTAACAACTCTAAGACCCGTAGCTATAAAACTCCATCGTTTACAGTTCAACTGGTAAAGAACAAACCAGCTCACTTACAAGTGGTCACAGAAATGGGAAAATGGGCGACGGTGCGAGCTAGCTAATGTTGTGGGCTGGCTGTTAGTCTAGTTACCTATCACTGCTGAAGCTTGAACTATATTTTTGAAATACAGTATCAGAAAGCTCCATACACAATCAAACACCGCTATCGCTCCTCCATTTCTGAGCTGCCCACAGAGAAAGGCGCAGTCACGTCTAGCCCCTGAGTTTCTCCCGTCCTGTGAGACAGCTCTATTTTCAGTACAGATTACGTCTCTTACAAGCGGTCGAGCAAACACTTTAAAATATGCCTTCACAAATCCTAGCTAGAAGTTTACAAAATCTACCACAACAAGCAATACAACGAATGTATTTTGGACTGAACGGTACGCAGTGGGAAATTAATTAGGTTTTCATATTATTTACGAGTGACTTACCTGGCGAAGGGTAAGGGGGCGCTCGAAAGGAAACTAGCTCGATGTTAGCTCGCTTTGCGCCTTTCGCCAACTGTTAAAACAACTAAATAAATCCTCTACGTGATACCGTTTACTTCCAAACCGTTTCGTGTCAGCGTATGCAAAAACAGACTTACAACGGTTAAAAAAGGGAAAAAAAAGAAATGCGGTTGGCTTCGGCGAACACCCCTTGCAAATCACAAAGCTAACTCTTGCGGAACTTCATTTTCATGCTTAACTCAGCGGACTAGACAGCTAAACTAAACACTAACGTCGGCGCTGTTAAGTCTATTTCAATATCAAAACCTCCATTGATAAAAGCCCTCACTGTCACACACCCAGCTTTAAGTTCAGTAGAAAGGAAAGAAACTCTTGGTGTTCTTGCTTCTCATCTTGAAGTCCCCGACTCAGCTGTTAGCAAAACGCATCCGCATTTCAGTTAGTGAAAGGCTTCAAACTGTTCGCGGCCGTCCAGCAGATTCACAAAATCCTTACAATCTCAAAAGCCCCAAAGCTTCTCAAACGCTCTGAATATAAAGAATTGTTTAAAATAACTGCTCCTCGATATCTTCGTTCCGAGAAAACGATATAAATACTTCAGTGAAGATGTATTTGCTGGGTTATGTGAGCAGCCACAGCTCACAGTGGAGTAAATTTTCTAACTGCTGCAGCAGAAGCTCTTCAGGAGCTGCACTTCCTCTTCAGTGTAACAGCGCCGCGAAAACACGGACTGGATCCCCGCGCGGCGGCGCCTGGAGCTCGACATGTAAACCACGCAGAGGGGAGCATCCGGGTACTTTGCCGTTGCGTAACGCCCCAGTCTGTGGATGAAACTAACTCGACTGACTGAAGCCCCGAGGTCCTTCCCAATTTAACAGCATATGCAAAGATGTATGTTAGTCGTGTTAATGCTCTATTGTGTAATGTGTAAATGGTTATGGCACCGCATGTTGGTCAGGAAGTGTACTACAGCCTATATAAATGCACGATTCTGCGCAACCTCGGCTGTAGAGGCGTGAGCGCGTACTGGGGTGAGTATAACTTAAAATGGTCAGTTTGATCAAACTGTAGATAATGCTGTGAAATATTGCAGTATTCGATTTTAACTCCTACTACCATCAATATGAAACAGAGATCAGGATATTACACTGTATTGCCAAAAGTATTCGCTCGCCTACCTTCACACGCATATGAACTTGAGTGACATCCCGTTCTTAATCCACAGGGCTTCTGGGAAGGCTTTCCACAAGGTTTAGGAGTGTGTTTATGGGAATTTTTGACCATTCTTCCAGAAGCACATTTGTGAGGTCAGACAGTGATGCTTGAAGACTTGGCTCACAGTTCATTCATCCCAAAGGTGTTCTATCGGGTTGAGGTCAGGACTCTGTGCAGGCCAGTCAAGTTCTTCCACACCAAACTCTCTCATCCATGTCTTTATGGACCTTGCTTTGTGCACTGATGCGCTGTCATGTTGGAACAGGAAGGGGCCATCTCCGAACTATTCCCACAAAGTTAGGAGCATGAAATTGTCCAAAATCTCTTGGTATACTGAAGTATTAAGGATTTCTTTTGCTGGAACTAAGGGGCCAAGCCCAACTCCTGAAAAACAACCCCACACCATAATCCCTCCTCCACCAAACTTTACACTTGGTACAATGCAGTCAGACATGTACCGTTCTCCTGGCAACTGTGAAACCCAGACTTGGCCATCAGATTTCCAGATGGGAAAGCATAATTCGTCACTCCAGAGAACACGTCTCCACTGCTGTTCTGTGAAAGCGAGCTTTACACCACTGCATTTGACAATTTGCATTGTGATTGGTGATGTAAGGCTTGGATGCAGCTTCTCCGCCATGGAAACCCATTTCATGAAGCTCACTATGATCTGTTCTTGAACTAATCTGAAGGCAACAGGAAGTTTGGAGGTCGGTAGTGATTGATGGCAAAAAGTTGGTAACCTCTGCGGACTATGTGCCTCAGCATTCGCTGACCCCACTCTGACCCCACCCCTTCACTTGCGGAACCGACCCCACTCTGTCATTTTACGTGGCCTACCACTTTGTGGCTGAGTTGCTGTCATTCCTAATCACTTCCACTTATAATACCACTGACAGCTTACTGTGGAATATTTAGTAGCGAGGAAATTTCACAACTGGCGGTATGACGCTGGAATTCACTGAGTTCCTGAGAGAGATCCATTCTTTCACAAATGTTTGTAGAAGCAGTCTAGAAGTGATTGGAACACCTGAATTCAATGATTTGGATGGGTGAGTGAATACTTTTGGCAATATACTGTAGTTATTTAAATGTGCATTTGAAGAGTTAGAAATCCTAAGCTGTAAAAAAAAGATTTTTTTAGAGAGAGAGATGGTGAAGTGAAGGGGCTACACATGAATTTACAATACCGTACTGATTTTAGCTGATTTTATATGGCCAGTGATACAAACAATTACGTTGTTTCCAATCAACAATCGGCATCATTAAATGGATGAAGTTATTTAATATTAATGAGTGTCCAGTAAGTCCAGGTAATGTGTTTCATCTGTCACTTTTTCTCTCATTAAGGCACTTTATTTTTTGTTGTTTTGCTAGTCTGTCCTACAGGTCCTTCTCAAAAAAATAGCATATTGTGATAAAGTTCATTCTTTTCCATAATGTACTGATAAAAATTAAACTTTCATATATTTTAGATTCATTGCAGACCAACTGAAATATTTCAGGTCTTTTATTGTTTTAATACTGATGATTTTGGCATACAGCTCATTAAAACCCAAAATTCCCACAAAATAAGCATATCATGAAAAGGTTCTCTAAAACGAGCTATTAACCTAATCATCTGAATCAACGAATTAACTCTAAACACCTG
>JANCOA010000009.1:7964918-7977324 GCA_024363135.1 Leptodoras oyakawai | reverse complement strand
GCTCAGAGTTGCCGGTTGGGCACCGGCTCCCCCGTGACCCCGTAACTGGGAATAAGCGGTACAGAAAATGACTGACTTTGGTTCATTTTGTTAAAGGTCTCATCTAAAAGGCGTTAAAAAACAGATATTTAATGTATTCCATTTATACAGATTTTGTTAAACTAAATCTTGTTTGTAAAACTTGTTAATTAATAGTTTATTATTGTAATTTTAATATAATTTACTGTCATTTTGAAATACAAGGTAAAACTGTAAATTTTACTGTTGAAAAACTGTAAAAAGATTATTTTTTACAGTGTACAATGCAGTTGAGCTGATTGCATTTTGGCATGTTTTCAGCATGTCAGTGTTTAAAAACAATCTCATGTGCATTGAGGCATTAATGTTTTAAGTACCTCATGGTGGAAACCAATACACTTGGTGAATGTGTGGCTTATATGACCGTAACTTAAAAATGACTTAAATAACTTAAAATGTCTCCTATTAAGTTAGAAGGCAGTGGATATTTTACAAGTATGGACCAGGCTGTTCAGTTATTTGTTTGTCACAAAATACTTGGCATGTAGAATATTTTTAGTGGAGAACATTATATACAGTATTATTTATGAAAGTGTGAATTTGCCTTGTTCCACATGCACCCCGGCAGGCGGCCTCCACAAATAGAATACAATACTGTGGTAAAATCACATTTATCAGATAAACTGAATATTATGAAAGGCATCTATCAATCAATGAGGCACTCTATAACAAGGTGATAACATACATAATTGACTTCTTATCACTTTTTAATCACTTTAAATTTAAAGTTTACCATCATCTTTCACCAGATTACAGCAACACCACAGTAACAGTCATTGGAACATCTGCACAAATTTGCATGGTTGAAATCATGCCACAGTGAGATTTATTCAACCAAGTTTGCAGAGATTTATTTCATTTTATTATCTTTAATTTATTAATTCACTTGAACCATTTAACAGATAAAAGAACAAGATTTTCAGGGTTTAAAAAATTTATTATATTTGTTAAATATAAACAAATTTAGAAATTGATGCCTGCGAAACACAGTTGGACAGAGGCATGTTTGCCACAGGGCAACATCACATTTTCTTTTAATTATACTTTTTTCTTGCTGTATACAAGACTTAAGCTGCTCAACAGTCCATGGTTGCTGCTGTCTCCAAAATAACATTATAAGGCTCCACATCAATGGTACCTTCACATATATGCAGATCACTCATGACAGGGGCACACATGCACCCCCATGCCATAACAGATGCTGGTTTGTGCATTTTGCATTGGTAACAGTCTGGATGATCTTTTTCATCTTTTGGGCATCCAACAGCCATTTTTCACAAAAACAAGAGGAAACATGGACTTGTGTTCCATCTCAGATGACTTTGGGACCAGGAATTTCTGTGCAACATTAAAATATGGCTTCCTTTTTGCATAATACAGTCGTAGGTTGCATTTCTTGATGCAGTGGTGGAGTGCCTGTGTTAAGTGACAATGATTTTCCAAAGTACTGCCAAGCCCATGTGGCTCAATTGGCACACATATTAAGCAACGGTTTCCATCTTTGGCCTACATAAAACCAAGAGTTTTTTGAGTGTGTTGCAGGAATCACATTATTTAATTTATATAAACAAAATACAATTAGGTTTGTCAGTGAAAACACTGAAAATGTTTTCTTTGTACTTTTATCAGTTAAATAAAAGTTCAAGATATTAAAAAAATTACTGTTTTTTAGAAAGAGTCCCAACTTTTCTGAAAATAGGGTTTGTAAATATGTTTAGCAACAAATTGTTTTCCATGACTGAGACCAGACAATCTCCAAACAGCATGGTCGTCATTAAACACTAACCATTCTATGACAATAACTTCTAAAGTTTCTCTGACTTGACTATTTTTATCTTTTTCACATGACCACACTGTTCAACAATATAACTCACATTCACAATATCTCTATTTCTGTCTCTAATAATTCAATGGAGGAATACACTTCATCAGTTACCAGCTACATCAGCAAATGCACCAATGACATCACTGTCTCCAAGAAAATCACCACACAAACCAATCAGAAGCTGTGGATGACTGAGGAGGTGCTTGCAATGCTCAAGGCCTGAGATTACACCTTTAGAGTAGGCTACAAAGTGGGAATAAGATCAGTGAAGATCAAACTGTCCCAGGCAATCAGAGATGCAAAGCGTGCACATGGTCAGAGCAATCACAGCCATTTCAAGAACAGTGGTGACACAGGTGCTTAATCTCACCAAAGCTGAGGTGAGAAAAACTCTTCTTTGGGTTAACTCTACGTACTCTGTTGGACTAAAAAACATTCCTGGCAATGTGCTGAGAGAATGCACAGACCAGCTGGCAGATGTTCTCACAGACATCTTCAACATCTGTCTGAGCAGCACAATCATTCCAACATGCTTCAAGGTGACTACCATCCTCCCAGTGCCGATGAAGTCTTTGGGGTCCTTCCGCAATGACTAATGTCCTGCAGCATTCACGCCCATCGTCATGAAGTGCTTCCATCTGCCCCCCCCTCCCCCCTCCATTTGGACAAGAAGGGGATGTTTCAATGCTGTTCCTAGACTTCAGATCAGCATTCAACACCATCATTCCTCAGTAATATACTGTACTGCAAAGCTGATCTTGCTGGGCCTGAAAATCTCCCTCTGCAACTGGATCCTAGACTTCCTGACTAGGAGACCTCAGTCTCTCCAGATCGGTAGCAACATCTACAGTACTCCCTCAACACCAGCTCCATAACCCATGTATCCCAGAAATGCCTCCACTTTTTTCGAGGGCTGAGGAAAGCACATCTCCCACCTCCCATCCTCACCACATTATAATGATGGACTTTCAAGAACATCTGGAGCAGCTGCATCACTGCCTGGTTTGGGAATTGCACTGTCTCTGACTATAGTAAGTATAGTAAGGACAGCTGAGATCATCAGTCTCTCTCTCCATCACAGACATTTACTCCACACTTTGCAACCGCAAAGCCACTAACACTGTGGCTGACACTACACACCCCTCACACATATTCTTCATCATCCTAGCCTCTGGGTAAAAAGTACCGAATCATTTAGGCCCTCTCAACCAGACTGTGTAACAGCTTCCTTCCCCAAGCCATCAAATTTCTCAATAACCAGTGACTGGAATAAACACTACAAATACACCTCAGATAAGCTGAACTGTACCAAAAACTACACAAACACACACCCGCTGCCATCCCTCTGCAATTTTGCACAACCTGTTTCAACTTGAAAAATGTTTTCTGCTGCTATTCAATTAATGTTTACATTTTCCACTACCGATCTGCATTTTATTCTCCATACATTTAGAAATGTGTACCAGTTCAACAACAACACTCTTGCACCATTTGTATTGTTTTTATTACTGTTCTATACATGCTGCATGGTTTGTTTTTCCCTGCACCGCCTTGCACTTGCTTGCACACATGCACTTTTTGTAGTATTTGAGTATTAGCTAGTATTGTGTAGTTACATGTAGGTTCTGGAAAAACAATTCACTTTCACTGTGTTACCCTGTATATGGTTGAAATGAAAATAAAACCCATTTAACTTGACTATTAGAAACCTTAGTCTTAAGAATCAATCAACAGCCCTATTTAAAATACATTTTAAAATATAGAACAATATACTACCATCCACATGTGAACACAACACTGCACAAGTCTCACAACACTACTCTGGTCTGAAGTGAAATCATAGCTAATCTTATATTTGGCAATTCATTATCATGGCCTCTGTTGGAAAATAAAAAAATGCTTTCATTGGCTTTTTCACCAGTATTTGGAATTTCCATTAGAAAGGGGAACAACATCACTGTACTGTTACACAGAGAGATGTTCACATACGAAAGCCTGTGTTTGTATTCTGTTCATTTACTACCCCCTGGTGGCCAGATATGGTTAGGTTTCATTTTCTCTCAAAAAGTCGGTCATTGAAGCATAGCCTTTCCACAGTGTTTTACAGAAACATTATTCTCTTTTTTCCTTTGAGCTATATTTTGCTGTATGTATTATATTTAGCTTTTGTAACATTGTTTGGTTGAGAATATTTGTTTAGTTTTGCTGTATTACCCCCAAACATCTTATAGCTATGAGTGAATGCTAGGCTAAATGATTGAAATGCCTTGTGGCTAATATGTTCCTATTGCCTATGTGAACAGAAATGCAGCCATATAAGCTAAAACTATGATATGTTTAAGTTACAATACATAAAGTTTTTGGATTTTTATTCAGTTCTTGTATTTATTTTGAATGCCAATACACATGTAAATCGACCAAAATGTTGATACATGTTTCTTGTGTTTTTTTTTGTTTTGTTTTACATGAACATGAAAGCACTTTCAATAGCCTTCAGTCTTTTTTGTTAGCCATTTGTCTAGCATAGTTCAGCACAACTGTGTGAGGAAAGAATAATCACCAAAAGTAATGGAACGTATTCACGTTAGTAACTGCATTAGAACACCCTTTTACTGCACCCTGTGCTGAAGCCCTCAGTCAGACCTCTATAATCCTCCTCATTGTCCCTTGTAATGCATCCAACAATGGAGGCATCATCTGAAAACTTCTGGAGATGGCAGGTACCAGAGTTGAAATGGAAGTCTGCTACGTAGGCAGTGAAAAGAAACGGTTCTAGCACAGTTCCTTGGAGTGCCCCCTTGTTACTGATCACAGACTCTGACATATTGCGGCCTACCTGTATGGTAGTCTGTGATCCAGAACAAAGATCAAAAAAACAGCAAACAATCAGGTTAAATTCAGGTTACAAAATAATAAATCACTTTTGTAAAATGGAAAACAAACTATAGTTTTATAGCTAATTAAGGCCAGATACTCTCGCTCACACTTCTCATGGAATCCTGTTCAGTGCCACACAGTCATGAGTCATGACAGTAATGCTCTGAGGCATCCTGAGGTAAAAGAGATGTAGGTGCAGTCACCTTCCCTGCCAACAAATGGCAGTGTAGTTATCTAACACAACATAAATACTGTCTTTGTTTTAGGGTATTTGAATGAAAACTAATGATTCTGGTAGGATGAATAATAACTAATAACTAATGATTCATGAGTAGGAACAATAATAATGTCACATTGCACAAGCCTATCCAGTACTGTAAAGATATTTAAGAGTAGTGTCTGACCTTTGACTTTGATTGCAGTCACAGCCTGTGCATTACATTGGAGTTGCAGCATATGCCTCAGAGCTGTGGCTCCCAGCAGGCTTGTCTCAGATCCCCAGGACAAACCATCTTCTTCCTGACCACAGCATGGAGGCTCTGCTGGTGAAAGTCGCTGAATGAGTGCTGCCATGGTGAAAGCTAATAGGAAGCGCAAGTTAGGGTCATGTTTCTTCACATGTGGTAACAGACTATAGATGCCCAGGTAAGACTTTCCATGGTAACAGCTTGAATGATTAGAACCTTGGGAGCACACCAGAGGTCCTCCTACATTCCCTTCTGACACCATGCACAGACTGTCAGATGTTTCCCCACTGGAGTAAGGCTTGCCATTGTCAGACTTCCTATCACTGCTTGGCACTTCATAAGCCAAGTTAAAACAACTCTCTCTTGCCCTCTGGATCTCCTTTATCCCGGCTTTTAGGGTAACTCGCAGGGCCAAATGTGCAAACAGTCCAAGAGCCAGCAGCTCTGAACCAAATGAACACTCCCAGCAGTGGTACTGCTTCCATGCCTCTGCTTCACATCTCTGTCCACAGTACTGGGCATAACTACAACCACGACATGGTACCGAGTTAAAATTCTCACACAAACAGTGATGGCAGTGTCTGGGCTCTGTTGCTAATATACTGGCTTCGTCACTGTCCTTGAACTGTCTATTGACAGGTATAAGAACAAAGCTGAAGGCTTCATCTTCAAACACTATTTCCCCTGCTGACTTTTTCTCAGTGACCAACAGGTAGCGTCCCTTGTCAGGAGTAAAATGAACAGACACAACAGATGACATGTTGGTATTACTACTTGTATTCTCAGTGGTTTGTGGTGTCTGATGCTTAGAAGCAGATGCTTGTAGTTGTTCCTGCATTTTAACCAGTCTTGCACATCGTGTCTGTCTGTCCATCAGTTTGCATTGCAGGGAACTTGGGTAACCTTCTTCCAAGGCCTGTTGGATATCCTCCA
Organism: Leptodoras oyakawai; assembly: GCA_024363135.1. Lineage (NCBI taxonomy): Eukaryota > Metazoa > Chordata > Actinopteri > Siluriformes > Doradidae > Leptodoras > Leptodoras oyakawai. Next base: position 7,971,144 of record JANCOA010000009.1, on the reverse strand, counting down.
GGCATTTCTAAAAACAGACACAACAAAATAATTCACCTATGATACAGTGCTTTAATAAATTAAAAACTCTAAATAAGAAAGATTCATTGAACAAAGAAAATATGCTCACTGTGTAAAGACCAAGATGAAACAAAGCAGCTGAACGATTGCCATAGCATAAAGGCAGCTGTTCTGTATTCTTTTCAGCATGACACACACCCTGGAATATATAATAAACACACATATATGTCTTGAAATGTACACAAAATTAAACAATTTTGAGAAGTCTGTATAATCTGTGATACTGAAACTGTGATTTATAAGTAGCTGAGAGTGCTGGTATCAGAGCAATATCTTCATCCTGAACAGATGTTTACCTTAAGCATTGTTTATACTTCTGCGATAATATTTATTTGTGTGTCATGATGCAGAGGGGGGGGGTTATGGTAAGCAATGGTCTTCAGGTAAATGCTGACTGGTTGACAAAAGGCATGTCCAGGTGTGTACCCAAAATTTATTATGTGCGTTTTAGCAATGGTTTCAGAGTAAGATTGTATCAAACTTGCATGAAAAATACTATAAATAAAAAAAAGCACAAACAATTAACTCATTGAAGCAGTATGTTCTATTTTCCACAGGCTCACTGTTTGTGATTCCCAACCAGTTTTTGAAAGTGAAACTGACATAAAAATTTTAAATGTGAACCACAGCAACACAATAAAACATCCACAGAACTCAATATTCAATGATTGCAATAATTGTGGATTTAAACACTGGTAAAATTTCAGTGTGTCAATATTGAATACAGCTCCTCTGGCTCCTCCTAGTGCTCCTAATGCCACCGGCAAGAATCCACCATGCCCAAAACAACCAATCAGAGCCAGGATGAGTGTCTGTCAGAATGCCAATCACTGGTCAAGCACACACTGCTAGCAGCCCCCCTTCCCCACACATGAGGTCAAGCTCAGTATTGTCAATGAGTGGGTTCAGCTTTCCAAATGCAACAGTGGACAAACAACCAAGATAAATAAAAACTGCCCATTCCTCCTTTTCCAACAACAGCTTAAACTGCAAAGACAAGAAAACGAATAAACCCACTGAGGAAAAACTGGATAAGACAACTAGACTGAGCCCAAGATAAAACAAGGGTAAATATTGGAGTGACGGTTCAGAAGCCACATTTCTGCTTAAAAAGGTAATTACCTCTGCTTAACTTATGTTTGATCAGATTTTTTTGGGGAAAAAAAACAACACAAAGCTATGATGCAATGATTACCATGACACTCTGTAGTACATATACTATGATTCTGCATTCAGGCATTCAGCTGACTTGTTCCTAAAGCTAAGGGTGGTAGTTAACATTTTGCTGAAAATATCTTTGTGTAGCACCCAGGCAGTTGTATTGATTTGGTGTTTGTCCTGATATTTGCGTGCACCTCTCACAGCTAAATGTTCTCATAAATGATTTGCTGTTTCACAACAGTTTCTGTTATAAAACAAACATTTGAGTACTGAAATTAGTGTCGTAGGTCTTTTACAGAATAATGCTGGAGATAATGTTTCATGTCAAAAAGATTGATTTTTGCTTGTTTGTTGACCTGCAATTTTGTGTAGAATTCCACCTACATTCAACCCTGTGTGTTTTAAAAATTCAACCTCAAGACACTTTTGTCCATCATGGCAAAGAGATGATCCCTTGTTTGAGCATTGTGATAACACACCTATGCAGGGACACAGTAAACTCTTTAGAACATAATGGAAGGTAAAACCTTCTCCAAGTAACTCCAAGTCACCCCCATACTCAAAACCTGGACTTGATTCTAATAAAATGAACAATTTCTGGCCTATTTCACACCTCCCATTCCTGTCAACAATACTGGAACGTGTTGTTGCCTGCCAACTTAAAGATCATCTGACTTGCAATAACCTGTTTGAAACGTTTCAGTCTGGTTTCGGTCCCCAGCACAGTACTGAGACCGCTTTCCTTAAAGTTACTAATGACCATCTGCCTTCCTCTGATTCTGGTTATTTCAGTATCCTTATCCTCCTTGGCCTCACTGCAGCCTTTGATACTATTAGCCACTCTATTCTCCTTTCTCGTCTCAAATCCACCATTAACATCAATGGAGCTGACCTCTCTTGGTTGCGGTCATACCTTGAAGACAGAAAACAATTCATTAATATCAATAATTGTAGTTCTGCCATCATTCCGCTATCCTATGGTGTGCCCCAAGGTTCGGTGCTTGGTCCCCTTCTGTTTATCTTGTACATGCTCCCCCTTGGTGACATTATACGTCAGCATGGCTTCCATTTTCACTGCTATGCTGATGATGTCCAATTTTACATCTCTTCAAAATAAGTCACCACGGCCCTTCACCTCCGTCTGATGACCTGCCTCATGGAAATAAAATCATGGATGCAAGCTAACTTTCTCAAGCTAAACTGTGACAAATCTGATCTGCTCATAATAGGACCCAAATCACTAACAGCAACCACTAATACACTTCAGCTTACCATTGATAACTGCACTCTGCTTCCATCATCTCACATCTGAAATCTTGGCGTAATTTTTGACAGTAATCTCAACTTTGAACAACACGTAATTCACATTACCAAAACTACATTCTTTTATCTCAAAATATAGCTTGTCTCTGTCCCTCACTTTCCTTTCCTGCTGCTGAAAAGCTCATCCACGCTTTCATTACATCCAAAATTGACTACTGTAATAGCATTCTTTATGGTTCATCTAACAAAGTCCTCAAAAAACTTCAGTTTATTCAGAACTCAGCTGCCCGTCTCCTTACACACACACATGACCACATTACACAAAACTTCACTTCCTGTTCCCCAAAACATAATTCTACTTACAAACAAGACCCTCCATGGTCAGACCCCTTCTTACCTTACTGATCTTCTTCATCTGCACACCGTAGCCTTCGCTCCTCCAATGCTAATCTCCTGTCTGTTAGCACTAGGACCAAGCATCGGACCTGGGGTGATAGAGCGTTTTCTGTTGCTGCGCCCTCACTTTGGAACTCTCTTTCTCAACAATTACACGGCTGTCCTGACCTACCAACCTTCAAATCACTCCTCAAAACCCACCTTTTTCGATTAGCTTTTAAATTGTAATTTTTACTGTTTTATTTTACTGATTTTTTTTGTTGTTGTTAGGAATTATACTGTTGTTGTTTGGTGTCTGTTTTATGCTTTTATGTCACTATTAATGCTATTTTAATGTAAAGTGTCTTTGAGGTCTCTAAAAGCACTATATAAATAAAATGTATTATTATTATTATTATTATTATTATTATTATTATTATAACATTACAAATAAAGATTTGCAATACCAGCTCAATAACTTGGCCCCACCCACTTGTTTGTTTGTTTGTTAATTTGTTACTGTTATTGTTAATATGAAAAACATAATAATGAAAACTAATGCCTGGTTTTTCATTCATTTGAAAATATTCATGTCTACACTAGTTGCTCCATAACTATTGAACTCCTGTCTGTCTTTGAATGTTTTGGTTGATTTTCCTACACACACTCATGATCACATACTAGATTTACTTTGCTCTACTGGTATCAAAAATGTCTTTGTTACTGGCTCTGATGTTGGTTTTACTGACCATAAGCTAACTGAGTGTTGTTTTAGTGTGTCCTCTTCTAAACTTCCTCAGCGATCTACCGTTTCTTTCCGCAGTCTCTCTTCTACTGATATGCATACTTCCTCTGCCGCTCTCTTTTCTTCTTGCCTTTCTGACAATTCAGAGGTTTGATGACATGGTCTCTCTTTACAATTCTATTGTATTCAATTCTATAAAACTTAATACTCTCACTCCTCTTACAACGCATTAGGTCCTTACAGGCTTAGGAAGGCTGCTGGAACCTACAAGAAAACTGACCTTACTCTTCTCAGACCATGTTTCAAAGTACAAGGATGCGCTTAATGCTACCTGATCTTCCTACTACTCCAACATTATCAAGAGTTGCACCTCTAGACCCAAGCAGAAAAATGAGGAATTTTCATTTTATCACTTGTAATTTGCACAAAATATGTAACTTGAAGACCTCTCTTAAAATATTCCCTTGAAGGTGCAAAGTGTTACTGCTGTGATTTCTCAAACAGGAAGTCAGCCAATGTGAATTTTAACAAAAATGTGTTTTGTTGTTGTACAAACTTTGTCCCATAACCATGAACTGTGTGGGAGACCACATCTCTCAAGCCCTCCAACACTTGGACATACATTTACAATAATAACACCATGGAATTTTTGAGCCAAAGGACGCCATGATTTTTATTTATGTCACATTTAAATGACAGAATCATAAGACTATCCTGAAAAAGTTTGTTTCTTTGTTTTTAGATACATGATGAATTAGAAATCAGCCCTTTACCTGAGTGTAATATACGACAGCAGAAGTGTAGTCCTGCTCTTTAAAGCTCACATTCCCTTGCTCCCTAAATCTGGCAGCAAAGACAGAGGATTTCTTCACTGGATACTTCTTACATATTCTGGACAAAGCTTCAAGATCCTCTGGCCTGTAAAGCAGAGAAATGATAAGGGATGCACAATTAACTAAGAGAAATCAAATAATCAGTAAAGGCATTGTACAAAAAAGCAAACATTTAAAAGCATAATAATATATACAATCCCAATTCCAATGAAGTTGGAACAGAATATGATGATTTGCAAATCCTTTTCAACCCATATTCAATTGAATACACTACAAAGACAAGATATTTATTGTTCAAACGGATAAACTTTATTGTTTTTTTGCAAATATTCACTCATTTTGAATTTGATGCCTGCAACACGTTCCCAAACAGTTGGGACAGGGGCAAGAAAAGACTCGAAAAGTTGAAGAATGGTCAAAAAACACCTGTTTGGAACATTCCACAGGTGAACAGGTTCATTGGAAACAGCTGAGTGTCATGACTGGGTATAAAGGCTCAGTCATTCACAAGCAAGGATGGGGTGAGGTTCACCACTTTGTGAACAACTGCATGAGCAAATGGTCCAACACTTTAAGAACATGCAAATGCAAGGAACATAGGGTAGGATTTCATCATCTACTGTCCATAACATCATCAAAAGATTGAGAGAATCTGGAGAAATCTCTGCAAGTAAGCAGCAAGGCCGAAAAACACTCCTAGACACTCCTGCTGAGGACGGCCCCACATGGACGGTCTGATGATCACCATGAGGGACAGCAGAGGGTTGCTCTTGGAAGCCATGAACTTCACTTTGTGATATATGAAGGCAGCCTTCCTATGACGGAGGCTAGAATTAACTGCCAACAGTTTTGCAGTCAATCAGTTTAATCTCCATCAGCGAGCAGTTTATATCTCCAACAGTGTGGACTTTGTGGAAACTGGTTTTTAATCAGTTTAGTGGTTACAGTTTTGTTTTTAACTTAACTATATAGCACTCAGTTATAGAAGGGATTATTTGTTATTGCACTGTCCAGTGTCACCCAAATGAGGATGGGTTCCCTCTTGAGTCTGGTTCCTCTCAAGGTTTCTTCCTCTTAGCATTTAAGGGAGTTTTTCCTTGCTACCGTCACCACCAACTTGCTCATTAGGGATAGCTGTTGGGGGGACAAGGCCTATAGGCCAAGTCCTGATATCTTGACTTTGTAAAGCTGCTTTGAGACAGTGTGCATTGTTAAAAGTTCTTCAGAAACATAGTTGAATTGAAAAACAACACTGAATGCCCATGACCTTTGATCACTCAGGCATTAAAAAAAAATTAAAATATTTTGGTAGATACTAACCACTGTATACTGGGAACACCCCATAAGACCTGCTATATTGAAGATATATATCACAATTTGCAGCAAAACAATGGATAGCCTTAAGTTTAGTCTGTCCAGGGGAGCCAGGGCGAGCCGGCAACTCTGAGCGCAAGGGCGATAATCCATCATACACACACACTAAGGGCCAATTTTCCCATCACCAATTCACCTCTGCTTCACCTCAATTCAGTCTGCATGGACTGTGGGAGGAAACCGGAGTACCCGGAAGAAACCCACGTGAACACGGGGAGAACATGCAGGCTCCACACCAGGTCGCCCCACCCGGGGATCAAACCCGGTCCTTCTTGCTGTGAGGAGACAGCGCTATCCACTGTGCCACCGTGCCGCCCCCTTAAGTTTAGTCAGTCAGCCAGTCAGTCATTTTCTGTACCGCTTATTCCCAGTTACGGGGTCACGGGGGAGCCGGTGCCCAGCAGGCAACTCTGAG
>JANCOA010000009.1:7937343-7947971 GCA_024363135.1 Leptodoras oyakawai | reverse complement strand
AGAACCTTCTTAAGATCCAGTGGTGCAAAATGCAAATTCTTCCAATTTTTTAGCTGGTCTTAAGATTTTGATCAGGAATGTATAGACAGAAAGAGTAAGAAATCTTCTTTATTTTCATGAAAAAATAATTAAAATACCATATTCCCAGCTGCAGAGATTTCAGGCAGAACTTAAGCCATTTCCTGCCAATTTTCACACTTTCCTCCAGCTTATGCGCTGATCTGCCGGTACCTTCTGATTAACTCTAAAAAACTTGTATACACTTGAATATGAGCAATAGGCCGTAAATCTTTTTGGTTTATATGTAATCTGCTATGGTATCATAAATCAGGTATAATGACTACACCATAGATGATGTTTTTGGTGTTTTTATATGTCAATACTAATTAGAAATTAATGCTTGAACAATTAACTGAATGAGTGAAACGAAGTAGCCTATTATACCAACACTGTCCCTCTTTTCTTCCTTAAAAGTCCAAAAGACTTGTAAAAAACAACACCAGCGAGAGGGGAAAAGGCCAGATCTCCAGAGGTACAATCCTGGTGCTGCACAGACACACAGATGCAAGGATAAATATGATGGAGATGTACAAGCAATTTCTACTGAGCCATCATACACTTCAGAGGCGTCTGTAACAGATACTGCTATTAAAATGCCTGCCAGCACTCTTGAACACGGTTCAGGCCTGAAATTCACCAGCAGTGATTGCCAGTCTGAAATGAGTAGTGTTAATTATGACAGTAATGATGGCAGTACAACTTTCAATCGTCAACATTCCAATAGGAACACTGTTAAAAACAGTGAACCATCAGGTTCGGGAACATCTGGTTCTCCGAAGCTACGGAAAATGCGCAAACCTGATCGTGAGATATACCAGCCTGGTGGGCGAAGGGGTCTAATTTGTAGAGACTATGGCCCAACTAAGGATTTGGAGCAGGCATCACAAGAAGTAGTAATGGCAGAGGCTGCTACAGCTAATGGGTTGATAGGCCTACTTGATCAGTGTAAGGATATACAGCTGCAAGAGGAAAAAATAAATGAGTGGGAAATCAAGGAAGGCAGGAAAAAATGGGTGCAGGGAAAACAGAAGAGATTAGATTTATCTTCTGCAAACTATGATCAGCCCACTGTCAATAATATAACTGATAAAGTAGAGAAGCTCAACATTAAAAGCCCCACAACAATAGATACAAGAAAGAAGGATGAAAATAGTGGCAGGAGGAGGTTTAATGGTGAGGGTTCTAAGAACAGAACAGGAAGAGTAGTGGGAGAAGCAGGTGAAGTGAAGGAGAAGCAGAAGGAGCATGAAAAACGAAGCTTAAGAGGGGGCAGGGAGAGAGGGTCCAATCAAGTTTCCATGAAGAGGGAGGAAGGAGAAGGAGGTGAAAAAGTTTTACTGACACAGCAACTAGAGAGAAACGGTGAGCCAAAGGTAGAAGGAAGATTTCAGTGGGATGCGAAGGTAAAAGATGTTTGTCAAGACCAGAACATGAAAAAAGAAAAACATAGACACAATCAACCAGTAGAAAGTGATAACGAGAGATGCAGAACAGCTCAAGAAGCAAAACCTAGCAAAGTCAAGTCTTTGTCAAAGCGCTATTCTAAGTCAGATATCAGACGGCCTCGGAACCGGAAGTGCAGCACAAGTTCAGCCAGCAGTGGTGCCAGCATTGATGGGCCAGTAGAGTCTGAAACGTACAGGACTAATGCAGAATCCAGGGTGGGAAAAAGAGGGCCAATGCCTAAATCTCATGAAAGGACAACAGAACAAATGGATCAGGCCACAGCAGACGAGACTAGACAAAGAAGAAGGACAGTCAAAGACATGGTGTATGCAGATCCCTTGGAGGAAAATGAGGGAATGGATGGAGATGGAAGAGCCAAAGGAGACAGTAGAACAAAAGGGAATATCAAAGGATTGAGAGGAGCCTTGATTGGTAGTCAAGGAGGAGTCTTGAGAGTTTCTTTGCACAGACAGTCTGGAACAGCCTCGGGACCAAGGGACAACCAGACTATGTGCAAAAATCCTCAAGGCAGAGGCAGAGGCATTCTGGTACTTCCAACTTGCACTGAACTAACCATGTCCTCAGAACCTGGACCTCAGCTTGTGTGTGGGATGAGAAGTAGCAGAGAACTAGGAAGAGGAAGTCGTGGTGGAAGTACTAGGCGCTTGTGGGACCCTAATAATCCTGATAAGAAACCAGCTCTGTCAGGCAGCCAGCAGTCCCATCAGTCGTCTCTCCGACAGCCACTGTACCTGCAGCATCAAGGAGGATATGGGCCACTGCACTTTCTTGACACTGATGATGAAGCTGCTGGGAGCCCTCCTGTGCACCAGGGGGAGGAATTTCAAGGCCAGAATACTGCCACCATAGCTTACTACAAATATCAGAATTCTGACAACCCTTACTGCTACCCGTTACCACCCAACTCTCCAAATACACCTCCGTGTTACACATATTCATATCCGCTCCCACATCAGTTGCCTGGCTCTAATGGAGTGTTCCCAAATCCAGGCCTGGCACCTTTTTATGGAGTGTGTGGACACAGTGGCCAAGTTTACCCTACAGGCATCACCTTTAGCCCAGAGGAGACTGAGGTACAGACAAGAGGGGAACTCTGTAAACTTCTTCGAATGGCTGACAGCCTGGAACTTCAGCTCAGCAACCTGCTATCCAGGGAAAAACTTAGTCAAGAAGGACTAGACAGGATGGCTCAGCTCAGGTAAACAAGGACTGATCACACATAGGAAATAGTAAAGTACAGTTTGTGAAAAGATGATTTATAGGATTGTGTTGCTAATATATTAGCCTAATATTTGCCTTTTTTCCTCCCTCAGAGCTGAGCTCCTGACATTGTATGAGAGTGTAATTCTAACAGACATCGAGTTCTCTGACACACAGAATGTGGACCAGTTACTGTGGAAGAATGTATTTTATCAGGTCATTGAGAGATTCAGACAACTTCTGAAGAACCAGGATTCAGATACAGTGCCCCAGATCAGGACCATGCTTCTAGCCATACTGGAAGAGGTACAAGGCTTAATTTTTTTTCTAGACTTATACCTTGTTAATTTCTTGATTTTTTTTTTTTTTGCTGAGAGTTATAATTTTTTCATTCTCCATATTTGTTCTAATATGAATCTTTGAGGCATTTTGGTGGAGCAGTCCAATAGCAGGGTTCTGCTGTTATTTGTGGCTCATTTGTCTATCTTGTTTGTGTTCTAGGGGGCAGTATTTTTTGATACATTGCTGTTGAAGTTACAAGCTGTATTCCAGTTTAAACTAGAAGACTATATGGATGGAATGGCAATCCGTGCAAAACCTCTACGAAAGACTGTAAATAGCTCATTCGCTATTGTTAACTCAGAAAGCTTATGCTTCATCTGCTTTTCTTTAAATCTTAAATAAATTTGGTTTTCAATTTAACAATATTATGTTTTTGATTGGCAATATTATTGACCAACAATATTTTGAAAACAGCACAATGTAATACAATCAACAAATGAGAAATGTAACAAATGGCAGATATTACCTTTTGTATACTATTTGAATACCACTCGAATATGAGCATTCATTTAAATCACACAATTTCAGTATCAGAAAGTGTGCATCATTCATTCTGTATTATAATGTGTGTATAAGTGTTGTGGTGTTGATGTGTGTGAAATTTTGCCATTGATTTTAGGTGAAATATGCTTTGATTAGTGCCCAGCGGTGTATGATTTGCCAAGGTGATGTCGCAAGATACAAAGAACAAGCAAATGATTCAACTAATTATGGCAAGGCACGCAGGTTAGTCATTTTGCATCATAATCATTACTTAAAATTTGTCTCTTCAATTTAGTTTCAGAACTTCCTGTCTATAATGGTATGGATCCCATTTTGGCTTTTTAATAGTGTGTTAAATAGTGTCTTCTTTTTTACAGTTGGTATCTGAAAGCACAGCAGATTGCTCCAAAAAATGGACGACCATACAACCAGCTTGCTGTGTTAGCAGTGTATACAGTGAGACCAAATGAATTTTTTAGCATGTTTTGATCCTTTAATTTTGTGTATATTAGGTTGTATATACAATTTATACTACCAATATTTATACCACTGCACAGTTGGATGCTAGAATCTGATTGGTCAAAAGGTATGCATTATTTTCCTTTTAATATTAATAGAAGGTTAATATTAATGCACTTTAATATGTAGTTTAATATGTTAAACTAAATTTAAACAAAGAACAATTCTAAAAGAATTTATTTCTGAAGTGTAAAACAATGTATAATTGTAATACAACATTTTCTTTTATAAATGTTTTGCAGCTTCACCATATCTTAAATAAGGAGTGAAAACATTCCTTTTTTATTTTTGAAGAATTAACAATTCAAAATAATGTGGAGTTTTTTTTAAAGCAGATTTAAAATCTGGGCAAAACTCTTTGTGTTTGGCTACTCCAGCCTCATTCACCGCTATTTCGAAAAGTGGGTGAGTTTGGAGGATGAAGCTCTACATTTCACACTCTCTGACAATCTTGAGCTGTTATAGTGACATAGCTGTGGGTAGCCCTTTTAGTCCACCTATTTATGGCTATTGCTACACTGTCTGCCTCTTTCACGTTTGCTTTTGTTTTGAAACTGTGGCTCAGACTGAGGTGAATGAGAGCATGACGTATGATGTACTTGTGACGGTGGACTTTGCTGTTCAAAAAAATGCTATTGCATATATTAGATGGCATTATAAACAGAGTGCACATAATATTGTCCAACTCCACAAGTTTGCATCGTTACACGCCTATTAATATGTTATTGTTATAGTAACACAGGGACTTGTATGCCAGAGGCTCTACCTAAACTAAGGTAATAAACTAATTAAAAAAAGGACTATTGTTTAGGTAATTGATAATAATCGTTGATGTAGTGGTTTTCTTTGTTAAATGCGTGACCTTTATTTAACATTAATTGAAGGAGCCTCACAGAAGTGCTCCCAGTCAAGCTTTCCTTTTTAAGTATTTTCTTGATAAAATGAAAGATTTTGATGTGTGTGTGTGTGTGTCTGTGTGTGAGAGAGTGAGAGATGTTGTGAAGGAATAACTATCGCTGTAATATAGACAAAAACAGGAACTATCTTTTCTGTTGAACATTCCAGAAACTTGCCTTTTATTATAAACTATTAAAATTGAAATGTCATTCATTAATAAATTCAACACTGTAATCCTTTTCAAATTGCTATGGTATAAGCAGAATAACTCGAGTATGCTGTTATATGAAAATAATGCATTTAATAATGATCTAATCTTTCCTGTAACAGCAAGATCTGTCATGTTTTATTCCCTCTCTCTCTCTCTCTCTCTCTCTCTCTCTCTCTCTCTCTGTCTCTGTCTGTCCTTCTCCTTTTCACTCCCTCACACACACACCGCCTTTCCCCTTGGTAGAAGCGGAAACTGGATGCTGTGTATTACTATATGCGTAGCCTGGCAGCCAGCAACCCAATCCTCACAGCCAAGGAGAGCCTGATGAGTCTGTTTGAAGAAGTCAAGCGTAAGGTTAAGTTCATTTGGACACTTGCCAATAGCCCTTCAAGACCTTTTAGTACCCTTTGTCCTAGAAAGCAGAGAAATCTCTGAGAAGTATCTCAGTCCTTACATTTTGTTTAAAATGCAGGTTTTGTGGATTTAATTGGGCTAAATTATAGGGCTTAAGTTTGTCAAGTTCGCATGATTAGATGGAGATGGCATTTAATTTAGCTTAGATTGTTCTCTTTGACTGAATCTCAAATGCATTTCACTACATGATTCACTATGTAGAGCATGCAAGGTGAATGAGTAGTGATGAGAAAGTTTTTTGGTATTGGAATGGTTAAAAATAATTCTGTGTGAATATGCATTGGTAGTAGGTTTTGAATTCTAGGCCTAATATTTTCCAGGTAACCTATATTTTATATTAATGGTGTGAGTGGTATTTCAGTTTAAAAAATATTCTAAATGTGTTGCATAGTGTGTTGCTTCATATCACCACCCACCTCTTTGAATATCATATTTTTGTGTGTCAAATAGCACAAATAATTATATCATCATAAAAAATAACATTAGCTGATACCTTACTAGAAATTCTCTTTCTTCCTCTAACTAGGCTGAGCAGATTGAGCGCAGACTGAAGGAGGATGTGGAAATTGGCATACGTGGTCCACGGGGACTTGGAACAGTTTGGGGGCAGGATGCAACCCGTGTGGAAATCTGGATACGCCCTACTGCGTATCCTGGAGTGGCATCTTGCAATGAAGATAGCAAGTATGGCAAAGTCTCAAAGCAAGATGGTGGGCTGAGGGCACTGAGTGCAAGTGATGTGAGTGCTGCATCCAATCCACACACCTTCTTAAATGATAGTCATTGACAGAAGATACAAATGAACCTGCATATGAACCATTAACTTTAAAACTGCCCTTAAACTCGACTTAAAACAATTGTTTTTAAGCTAAATAAATGACTAAATACCAGAAGAGAAAGAATGGTATTAATAGACATGGGGCCAGGTACTCCTAAGTGTTTATTCATGTCTGTAATTTGCTGTTTCCCCATTATGTGTGGTTTAGCAAGTGATGGTTGTTTGTCTGTTTGACTTCTGCCACTTACACCCCCATGCATGTTAGAGCTATGTTTAATGTGTGAGATTGGCTAGGGTTATACATATACACTCACAAATGTGAGTACACCCTCAAATATTTTATTATATCTTTTCATGAGACAACGCTATAGAAATGAAACTTGGATATAACTTAGAGTAGTCAGTGTACAGCTTGTATAGCAGTATAGATTTATTGTCTTCTGAAAATAACTCACCAGGGTCGACCAAAGATGTTGAGTCCATGTGTCCTATCCAGAGGTTGGCTTTAAAAAAGAGATGCATAAGTGCTGCCAGCATTGCTGCAGAGTTTGAAGAAGTGGCCTGTCAGTGCTCAGACCATATGCCACACGCCGTATCAACTCGGGCTGCATGGCCGTCATCCTAGAAGGAAGCCTCTACTGAAGCTGACATACAAGAAAACCTGAAGACAAACAGTCCAAGAGCATGGATTACTGGCACTATGTCCTGTTGTCTGACGAGACCAAGATAAACTTGTTTGGCTCAGTTGGTCGCCAGCATGTGTGATGGTGCCCTGGTGAGGAGTACCAAGACTGTGTCTTGCCTACAGTCAAGCATGGTGGTGGTAGCATCATGGTCTGGGGCTGCATGTGTGCTCCTGGCACTGGTGAGCTGTGGTTAATTGTGGGAAACATGAATTCCAAGCAGAACATGATCCCCTCTCTTTGGTAACTGGGCCACATGGCAGTTTCCCAACATGATAATGACCCCAAACACTCCTCCAAGATGACATCTGCTTTGCTGAGGAAGCTGAAGGTAAAGGTGAATGACTGACCAAGTATGTCTCCAGACCTAAACCCAATTGAAGGTGGTGGAGTGCAAGGTTTCTAACATCCACCAGCTCCAGGATGCCATCTTGGAAGGATTCCAGTAGCAACCTGTGCAGCTCTGTTGAATTCCATGCCCAAGAGTGTTAAGGCAGTGCTACATAATAATGGTGGTCGCACAAAATATTGACACTATGGGCACAATTTGGGCATCTTCACTGTAAGGTGTACTCACTTGTGTTGCCAGCTATTTGGACATTTATGGCTGTGTGTTGAGTTATTTTCAGAATACAGTAAATCTAAACTGCTATACAAGCTGTAGACTGACTACTGTAAGTTATAGCCAAGTTTCATTTTTATAGTGTTGTCCCATGAAAAGTTATAATAAAATATTTGCAGAAATATGAGGGGTATACTCACTTTTGTGAGTGACTATATATACAACAAAAGTTGAGGTCAATAGCCAAAGCTTAATATTAACATTAGATTCTGATGGTTACATTTTCGTTATGCTAAGCTAACATTAGCAAAGCTAGTACTGTCATTACAAGGACATAATTATGGCCAGAGCACCAGAGGAGCTAAAGCCCTATTGTTTTTGGCATGTTTCTTCTTCATAATAATAGTAATGATGATAAGATTAACAATAATCATCATCTGTTAATTGTTTAATCAATTTTGAGAATACATTTGTTTTTGAGACATTTTTGACACTTTAAAAGTAAAGAAATTCAGCAGAACTGTCATACTCATGAAAAATAAACAATTTATGTAGCAGATGGGCCTTGGCATGGTTGAGGAGCTCCAAAGCACCTGTGAACACAGGCAGTGGTCAGGCTGAAGATGTACTTGGGTGTATTTGACTCTGCCCAACAGGAAGTCGAGCATGTTGGTTGGAATGTGGGATGTTCAGATGTTCATTCAATGTTTTTAGGGGCTTTTGATGGTTCTAAACTCATGGAACATTGCACATGCATTTATTTTAGGACATTATATGATTTTACACTGCAATTCAGCATAGGTGTACCTCATTGGCTCCATAGTACCACGTAGCATTTAAATGGTGTGTGAATGCACACACCGTGGGCAGCCTCCCTCCCCATATATGAGCTCAAGCTCAGTATCATCAGTGAGTGGGTTCAGGCATGTTCCAAATGCACTGAAGAACATCCACTATACATGAAAAAAATACTGTCCATCCTTCCTTTGCCAGCAACAACTAACAGAGAAAAGACAAGAAAACAGAGATTGGTTAAGGTGTTGGGTAACTGAATAGAAGGTTGGGGGTTCAAGCCTCAGCACCACCAAACTTCCACTGTTGGGTCTCTTGAGCAAGGCCCTTTACCCTCAACTGCTCAGTTGTATAAATGAGATAAATGGAAGTCACTATGGACAAGGGTGTTTGCCATATGCCATAAATGTAATGTAATGTAAAAAGAATGACCTGTAATAAGGGAGGGAGCTACAGGACCAGAAAGGATTTAGCATCAAGTCACATTTTTGCTTGACAGGTAATTACCACTGCTTAATTTGTTTGGTTTTCAAAAAATTAACTATAAAGCTAAGATGGTAATGGTTACACTCGTGTTACTGTGATACTGCAGTTGGTCTAACATTAGCTTGTTTCCGATGCTAGGGCTGCTGGTTAGCCTTGTTTTATTTGAAAGTTGCCGAAAATATCTTTGTGACATGCTTACACAGTCGTGTCAGTTTGTTTTTTGTCCGGATGTTCGTTTCTTGATTCTTGACAGTTTCTGTTAATGAAACAAATATCTTAGCACTGAAATATTGGTGTGCTAGTTCTTTCACAGAATAGATTCCTGTACGTTACCCTTTGCCGTGTTTACTAGCATGCGTATAAATGGCCTCGTCTGCAGAGAGGGGATGTGGTGGCTGGGATGGAGTGCAGTGGAGAGGGAGGGTGGAGACCACACTCTACACACACCTTCTCACTCCTACCAACTACAGCTGTATGTCCATTTCATGTTTTGGTGTGGCATCTCATGCGAATCAGTATCCTGCCATTGTGTCCTCATTTGAAGTATTACTTTGCAATCATCACATATGTCTAAAGTGTATTTCAACCAAATTCCATGGAAATCTAATGATTTTTCTAGGACAAGTTTGAAGGAGTTCATAAAAAATATGTGTAAGATGTGCCAGTTCCGAAATGGTAGACTTTCTGTTGGGCGGAACTAATACAAGCCAAAGGGACATATGTCTGGCATGATGAGGACGATGTCCCCCGTCTAAGACAAATGACCAGAGAACTGAAAAATGTTGCCAAAATTTAATGAGTATGCCAAATTTCCTGAGTTTCTGAGCAGCCCAAAGGCATCAAATATGCATTTTAATCTAATCAAACCAAGCATTACCACTCAAGTTATGTCCGCTTGTTTTGGTGTGGTGTCTCATGCAATTCAGTTTTCTGCTGTTGTGTCCTTGTTTAAAGTATTCATTATTCCTTTGTTATTTATCACCACTTATGCCTGAAGTTTATTCCAACCAAGTTTCAAGGAAATCCAATGAACCTTCTAGGAGGAGTTCAAAAGAAAATGAAAATGTACAAATTCCAAAATGGTGAACTTCCTGTTGGGCAAAGTCACTCAAACCACTGTTAAAAATTTCTCAATTGATGACAGGCAAGTTCATGCCAAATGTAATGAAAAGAGATGCACTGATTGCAATTTTCTTGTCCGATTACGATTTCTGATTTAAAAAAAAAATATGACTGGTCAATTCCAATTTTGGCCTATTCCAATTTTTTGTTCTGTCTAAGAATTGATGTGGTGATGTTTTAAATGTTCACAGCATACCCATATTGTGCTCCGCACTGCACATTTTGATGTTTTTCCTGCTGTAAGTCCTGCTTGCACTCATAAAGTAATTATAGAGCCCTTTAGCTGAGTCTGGTGTGTTAGAGCTAGTCAAACAATACTAGTTCATAACATCATTCAGAACTAGTTAATGAGATCATTCAGAATAGTTCATAAGATCAAGCAGTATTAGTTCATAAGATGTAGCAGTACTAGTTTGATTCAAGGATTCAAGGAGACTTCATTTGCATCACATGTGGTACATGGGGTGGAACGAAATTACGGTCTCAAGGTCCCAGTTTCGCCCAAAGTGCAGGGCAAATGAGTAAAATAAATATCCATGTGTTCTATGGATGACAATGAGAATGAGTGGAGGTGAAATAAATAGGGAAGGTGAGAGGTAGACCATGTGTGGA
>JANCOA010000009.1:7908988-7937243 GCA_024363135.1 Leptodoras oyakawai | reverse complement strand
TTTCCCAGGTCGCCCCACCCGGGGATCGAACCCGGGTCCTTCTTGCTGTGAGGTGACAGTGCTATCCACTGCGCCACCGTGCCCCCCCTAATAAACAAATAAACAAGATAAAACAGATAAACAAATATTCAATCATTTTGAGTTTGATGCCTGCAACATGTTCCGAAACAGTTGGGCTAGGTACATGTTTATCACTGTTACCTTTCATTTTAACACTCAATAAGCATTTGGGACATGAGGACACTAATTCTTGACTCTTTGTTGGTGGAAAGATTTTGTGCTTCATAATGCACCACACATTTTCAAAGGGAGACCGGTCTGGACTGCAGGCAGGCCAGTCTAGTACACACACACACTCTTACTACAAAGCCACCCTGTTGTAATAATTAGCAGAATTTGGCTTGGCATTGTCTTGTTAGCACTGATAATAATCCAGTCAGTCCTTTTCCTCTTTGGCCTGGAGGACACGATGTCCATGATTTCCAAAAACAGTTTGAAATGTGGACTCACAGGATACTTTTCCACTTTGCATCAGTCCATCTCAGATGAGCTTGGGTTTCATTTCATTTCTGGGTGGTGTTGATGTATGGCTTTCGCTTTTCATGGTAGAGTTTTAACTTGCACTTATAGATGGAGTGTCGAACTGTGTTCACTAACAATAGTTTTCTGAAGTGTTCCTGAGCCCATGTGGTAATATCCATTACAGAATGATGATGGTTTTTAATGCAGTGCTGCCTGAAGGATCGAAGGTCACAGTCATTCACTGATAAAATCCCTACATTCCTTGCAATTGCACGTTGGGAAACGTTCTTAAACTGTTGGATTATTTGCTCATGCAGTCATGAGTGGTGAACCTCGCCCTTGCTTGTGAATGACTGAGTCTTTGGGGATTTTCCCTTTAATCATGACACTCACCTGTTTCCAATTAACCTGTTCATCTGTGGAATGTTCCAAACAGGTGTTTTTTGAGCATTCCTCAACTTTCTCAGTCTTTTGTTGCCCCTGTCCCAACTGTTTTGTAATGTGTGGCAGGCATCAAATTCAAAATGAGTGAATATTTGCAAAAAAACAATTAAGTTTATCTGTTTGAACATTAAATATCTTGTCTTTGTAGTGTATTCCTTTGAATATGGGTTAAAGTATTTGCAAATCATCATATTCTGTTTTTATTCATGTTTTACACAACATCCCATTTTCACTGGAATTGGGGTTGTAGTAGGGACTCTAGTATCTCTTTCTCTACCTTGTAATTTGAGCACTACTCTCTCTGCTGCACCAGCAGCTTCTTTCTTTCAAATGCTACGGTGTCTAATGATTTCAGCTTTGTAGAGGTGAGATCATGGTGTAGGGCTTAGAGACCGAGGTAATCTGTAAGGGATTCTTGCCTCTTTCTTCCACTACTAATCTGAGCACAGCACTCTCTGCTACTCTGGCAGCTCCTTTCTTTCAAACTCTACGGCATTTAATTAATTGATTTCACTTTCGTCGAAGTGCGATCATGGTGATCAGTGTGCTCCATTGTGCCATCAAATGCAGGTAATGGTCAGGCCGCAGTTGCTCAGATGTACTCAAGTTTTAGTATTGTCATTGGTTTCATGAGACAAAGTTCACTTATTTGCTTATGACATCACCCAAGAAGAAGTTAGCCATATTGGATGGAATATTTTCACATATTAAGGTGACCATGTTGAATGGCCCATGTTGAGGGCTTATGATGTTTCAAAATCCATGAAACTTTATACACAAATTTGACTTTATTTATTTATTTTTTTAATTCAGCACAATTGTGCCTCATCTTCACCACAGCACCACCTACATTTTAAATGCATATTTGATGGCTCTGAAATGCTTGATGAGTGTGCCAAATTTTCAACGTTTCGCAAGATTTTACAATTCTGTGGTCATTTGCATTGGTTGTGGCCAGTGGACTCCATAGTACCTTATGATTTTGAATGATTTTATTTCTGGTTACCACAAAGTTCATTGTATATTCATGAATTTTTGTTTCGACATTGTCCTCACCATTTCTGAAGTATTTCCTCTTAGTCTAACAGGAAGTCAGCCATTTTGTACATTTTTCACATATTTTTAAAAAAATCTCTTTTAGATTACTCCTAGTGAGTTGATCAGATTCACTGGAAATTTGGTTGGCATAAACACCAGACACATGTAAATTGTAAATTCTGAAGGAATAGTGGATGCCTCAAACGAAAACATACTGGTGAACGTGATTTGCTTGAGATGCAACATTAAACCAGATGCAAGGGTCTTCATGGTCATTCATCTGACATTAATTAAATTTGGGATCAGGGAAAACTGTTATCATTGTGGAAATTTTAACTTTATGAACTTCTCCTAGAGAGTGAAATAAACCTCAGACATGTGTGGTGATAAGTTGTGAAGAAATAGTGGACACCTCAAACGAGGACATAATGGCAGGAAATTGATTTTCGTGAGAACCACAACAAAGCAGGAATTGTGCACAACAAGAAGTGCTTTGTTTAATCAACCTCAGGTTGTGCATGGTTACTAATGGTCTTCTCCACTTAAACCAGTGTTGCAATTATGAGTTACAGTTATAGTGCCACCTATACTGAAATAGTTATACTGTAAGGTATCAGTTTTCCATACCTAGTCCTTCCTCTGACTATACTATGTCTCTCCTTTGCTGCAGCTATCTGGTACATTGGAGGGCGAGGGCCCCAAGTCCTCCAGTGAAAGGGGCACCAGTTGTTAAACAATTTTTGTAATATGAGACTACTTCATGAAAAAACTCTGTAGATTTTGAACTAAAATGGACCAACTTATGATGTAGTTAAATGTAACGCTAGTAGCTTAATTATGTTGCTTGAGAACGGGACAAATGCCAAGCTCACTGAAAGCAGGCTTGTATTTTGGTATACCAGTGTATTTAGAAATATGAATTGTATGAATTTCAATACTGTCAATGATGCAGACACTCCTCTTTCTGTTAAACTGATATGAAGATGCTGTACCGAGGTGCTGTATTGTAGTGCACGTGCCACCAGAGGTCAGTCTACTGGTAAGAAAAATAGCTTACTTTTCACCCAGTTACAATAGAGGTTTTGCATGCGACGTCACTATAAGCAGAAGTCACTGCAGTTAAACCCACTCAGTGGTAGCATTAGCATTCAACTTTACTCTCATGAAAACATCCTTGTCACATCTCACTGTAGTGACTATAGGTTTTCTACAAGTAACTGGTGAGTCTGAAGAAGTGGTGAGAATGTTTTTCCCCTCCATCACGTTAGCTTGCCCTAGCTTGATGCATCTTTCTGACTTTCATGTTCAGATATTAAAACAGTTTAATATCTGGTGCTTTCATTATAATGCCTACTGCTTATGTTTGTTTTTGTGTGTTGACAATTTTTGGCTTCAGCTAACAATGCTTAGAGGCCACAGGATATCCGTAGGTGAGAGGAGTCTGTAAGTTAGGCTTGTGCAAGTGTTACTGTGAACGAGTGGGCCATATTCCTTTGCTTAGCTGATTGAGCTGATTCACTCATTTTGATCCTGTAGTGGGATGCACTTAGCACTAGACTCTGTGTATGTGTTGTGTAGTCTTCCTCCTCGGTGAATTTGGCCATTATAGTGCATGAAGGTTTCAAATTAGATCATTTTTTGTAGGTTTTATAGCTATTCAATTAATTATGCCACATTTAACCTGTGCCCTGATGTCCCCCTTACATTACTTTTTTGGGAGTAAGATTTTACAACCAAAGCAATTGGGATGTTGTGCAAAATGTAAATAAAAACAGAATGGAATGATTTGCAAATCTCATACGCCCATATTTTTTTCACAATAGAACACAGAACAGATATTAAATGTTAAATGTCAGATGTTAAAAAAGGGGGACATTTTACCATTTCATGAAAAATATTAGCTCATTTTGAACTAGATGGCAGCAACACAGCAACATCTCAGAGTTGGGACAGGGCAACAAAATACTGGAAAAGTAAGTGGTACTAATAAAAAAACAGCTTCCTCAAGATAAGTGTGAAGACTTTAAATATCCCACAATCTACAGTACATATCATCAAAAGGTGCTGAGAATCTGGAGAAATCTCTGTGCCAAGCCAAGGGTCAATATTGGGTGTTGGTGATCTTTGGGGCCTCAGGTGGCTCTGCATCAAAAACAGGCATGATTCTGTACAGGAAATCACTGCATGGGCTCAGGTACACTTCCAGAAATCACTGTCTGTGAACACAGTTCACTGTGAAATCCACAAACATAAATTAAAGCTATATCATGCAAAGAAGCAGCCATATGTCAACACTCTCCAGTAACACCGT
This sequence comes from Leptodoras oyakawai, assembly GCA_024363135.1. NCBI lineage: Eukaryota > Metazoa > Chordata > Actinopteri > Siluriformes > Doradidae > Leptodoras > Leptodoras oyakawai. Next base: position 7,932,928 of record JANCOA010000009.1, on the reverse strand, counting down.
CGTCTTTTCTGGGCCAAAGTTCATTTAAAATGGACTGAGGCAAAATGGGAAACTGTTCTGTGGTCAGATGAATCAAAATTTTAAATTCTTTGTGGAAAACATGAACACAGTGTCCTGTGGACTAAAGAGGAAAGGGACCATCCAGCTTGTTCTCAGTGCACAGTTCTGAAGCCTGCATCTCTGATGGTATGGGATTGCAGTAGTGCCTATGGTGAGGCACTAATCAATGCTGGACAGTAAATAGAGGTTTTAGAACACTTTTCTTACAGGGAAGGCCTTGCACATTTCAGCAAGACAATGCTAAACCATATACTGCATCCATCACAACAGCATGGCAGTGCAGTAGAGTCCGGGTGCTGAACTGGCCTGTCTGCAGTCCAGACCTTTCACCAATAGAACATCTGGCATATGATATGAAAAATCCAGCAAAGAAGACCCAGGACTGTTGAACAGCTAGAATCCTACATCAGACAAGAATGGGACAACATTCTTCTCCCAAACTCCAGCAACCAATGACAATCGTTCTCCTCAATTCTCAGAAGTTTACAGTTTACTGTTGTTCAAAGAAGCAGATGTGCTACACAATGGTAAACATGGCCCTGTCCCAACTCTTTTGAGATGTGTTGCTGCCATGTAACACAAAATGAACAAATTTTTCATGAAATGGTCTAACTTTCAACATCTGATAAGTGTTCTGTGTTCTATTGTGGAGAAAATATGGGCTTATGAGATTTGCAAATCATTACATTCTGTTTTTATTTACATTTAACACAACATTCCAACTGTTTTTAACACAATTCTCATGCAACATTCAACTGTAAATCCTCAAATGTTCTTCCCCTGAGGTCATGCCCTTGGACAACTTCCCCTGGGGCTTCACATCTGTCATCTTTTTCACCCCTGATAAGTTTTCATCCCACACACATGCAGAAACATGCTGAATAAGACCTTCGACTGTACAGCTCCACATAGTGTGGAAAAAAAATAGTCACATAGCTTATGAAATTCTGGGCCAGTGCAGATACCGCTGTTTAAAATAACCATTTGGCTAATGATGATACCTTTTTTTGTTAGTTTTTTTTGACAGTGTGGTTCCTGCTGAAAGTATGCTGTGCATACACACACACACACGCACAGTATAATTTTACATGTATTACTTATTACATTTTACATCCTGGGCTTATTTGTATGGAGAGGAATTCATGCCAAATTGAAAAGTAATTGCAGCAGTGCCAACATGCAATACACACAGTGCAGAATACATGCCAAAATGAAAGTGAAAATTGTTTTTCACATTGCTTGTATTCTTTACTGAAAAACAATACCAAGTGATTTCCATTTTCAAAATGACATGCTGAATTCACCATTAAATACAAAACACCATGAGCCCACTCGCTGAAATGCAATGTACATGAGATTGCATTTAAACACTGACGTGGAAAAAGTGCCCAAGTTAAAAGTAAAAGGTCCATTACATTTATTTAATGACACTCGATCTCTTAACAGAAAAGCATTACACTATGATTTGCATTTTCAAAATGAAATGCTGAATTCATGTCAGAATTGAAAGCAAAGCACCATAACTTCAGTCAGGTCAACTGCATTGTGTGGCGCTGTGAATGTGCTAAAAATAAATGCAAAGTACATGATTGTTTTTCGAGGAGTAGCAGTGCAGAAGTTGTGCTAAAATGAAATGTAATTGCTGTCCAATCAGAATCATCTACTGGACTACTCATCTACTTGGGGCATGGCTGAGAAAAAAATGCTCGTAGCTGTACCTTAATCCAGAGAGAATGTCCAGACACTGTCCAGATCTCTCACCTCCTCATCTGTACACTCTGATCAAACCACATTCCAACCCTTTAATTTACATGCTCATAGTCCTTTTTTGTTTGGAGACAGCATTGATGTGTTTTGTGACAGTGCTGTCAGGTGTCAATTTAGGAATATGGACCATCTGGAAACCTTCTCCAATTATTTTTATGATTTGCCAGAAGAAAGCAGGTTGTCTTAAACTATTAATCTAACCCTTAGTGATAGGGTGAGGTTTCACTGACATCCTCACTGTCAAGTCAGTGCTCCAACTAAAGGTACAGTGGCTAGACATTTGTATACCTTGTGAAAAACCTAGTTTTTATACCAAAGAAAAACTCAAGGCATACATATCACTTGTCACATGTAACTTTGCACTTTGTGATAATGTCCAAGACCTTGAATACCAAGATTTATTGAAAGATTTTTTTTGTGCATTGTGGACCATACTGCCTAGCCAGTAGTGTAGGGTGAAAGAGATGCATCAAAATGTGATGATTATCTCAGCCCACTGCTGAGAAGAACTTCATGAAGTAAAGATCCAACTCCAAAATATTTAATTCATTATCTAACTCCAATTTATACAACTGCAATCACTTTAACTACCGTAGTCTAAATACATTATAATGCATAAACAACTATTTATCATTGGTTTAAGTCACAGAGAATCAAACGGTAACCCTTTAGTTGATACTAAGAAAATAATATAAGGCTTTATTATACACACGTGGACAACATTGTTGGTACCCCTAGGTTAATGAAAGAAAAAGCCCACAATGGTAACAGAAATAACTTTAATCTGACAAGTAATAATAAATAAAAAGTCTATGAAAATGAACAAATGAAAGTCAGATATTGCTTTTCAACCATGCTTCAACAGAATTATTAAAAAAATAAAAAATAAACCCATGAAACAGGCCTGGACAGACATAATGGTACCCTTAAGTTAATATTTTGTTGCACAACCTTTTGAGGCAATCACTGCAATCAAATGATTCCTGTATCTGTCAATGAGACTTTTGCACCTCTCAGCAGGTATTCTGGCCCACTCCTCATGAGCAAACTGCTCCAGTTGTCTCATGTTTGAAGAGTGCCTTTTCCAGACAGCATGTTTCAGCTCCATTTAACATTTAACATTTCTTTTTGCTCCCACATTTTTCAGGGGTACCATTATTTCTGTACAGGCCTATTTCAGGAGTTTATTTTTTTTAATAGTTCTGTTAAAACATGGTTGAAAAGCAATATCTGATTTTCATTTGTTCATTTTCATAGATTTTTTATTTATTATTACTTTTGTCAGATTAAAGTTATTTCTGATACCATTCTGGGTTTTTCTTTCATTAACCTAGGGGTACCAACAATTTTGTCCATGTGTGTATGAATATAACAGCATGATATTCAGAAAATAGTAACCATGAAAACTTAGTCTGCAGGCACAGAATGCTAGGTGGAAAGAGCAGCCTGCTAAGATGGTAAAAGCACACCTTCTCTGTTAACAGCCCCCCTTAACAATGAGAATTGTTTGAATGTTTGAAGTTGTATTTGTGTACTGATGAAAGAACTTGTGTATCAGTGTAACCTTGTGCTTGTCATGTATGGCCGGTGATGCTGAAATAATGTTAAAAATCTATAAACAACAAGCAAACAAAATAAGACCACCACAGAAGCATGCACACCTTCATTGTGTAGTATTGATAAATTCATGAATTTCTTCAGTGACAAAATTTCAAATATTAATCAAACAAACTTAAAGCCAGACAGTCAGATAACAAACCATGTAGATGACTGTATAACCATATCAGATTTGAAAATTTTATTCCCCTTCAAGATACTGAGCTGAAGATAATTTTACTGATCTCCTCTTCAAAATCATTAACTTGTGTACTAGATCCTATACCTACAAGTTTCTTTAAACAGATGTACCAGAAACAATTGAACCTTTTCTAAAAATAATAAATTCTTCCTATAGCATAGGCTATGTACCCAAACACTTTAAACAAGCAGTTATCAAACCCCTGATTAAAAAACTGACTTTGACCCTTGTAGCACAGCAGTTATGCTCATATCTACATAGGAATAACATTCATGAAATCTGTCAGTCAGGATTTAGGCCTAATCATAGCACAGGTTAAAGTGCTAAATGACATACTACTGTTTTTTTTGCATGCGTTACTTGACCTTGGTGCAGCTTTGACACCATTCACCATAATATTCTCCTTCATAGATTAGAAAATGTTGTTGGGAGTTAAGGGAACGGCCCTCTTCTGGTTCACATCCTTTTTGACTGAGCATTATTAGTTTCAAACATTAATGGTGAGTTGTCCAAGTATACTAAGGTCTTGTGGTGTACCACAATTTTCTGTTTTGGGCCTATTACTGTTTTCTTTATATATGTTACTTCTGGGTACAATCATTTGTAAACAATGGTATAGCTTCCAATGCTGTGCTGATGACACACAGTTGTATGTCTCAGCAAAGCCAGATGAGAGACAGATGAGAGAAAGTTTAATAAAGTTGAGGAATGTGTAACTCTGGATGCCCTTTCAATTACATCATGTGCAGCTGTAAAAGATCTTGGTGTGATATTTGATCATGTATATAATATTACTAGGATAGCCTTCTTTCATAAAATAAAAAATGTAATGTCATAGAATGATGCAGAAATATTAGTTCATGCTTTTGTTAGCTCTAGGTTGGATTACTGTAATGGCTTTCTGTATGGATGAGCAAACATTTAGTCAGTTATTATCCTCCATGCCTACTTGATCAAAAGGTGCAGGCTCTCTGTCTGTACCTTGTATATTGAAGACTACAGCAGGGGCAGAACTTTCTCTTACAAAGCCCCACAGTTATGGAACAGCGTTCCAATTAGTGTTCAGGACTCAGACACAGTCTCAGTGTTTAAGTCTACGCTGAAAACTTATTTGTTTAGTCAAGCCTTTTGTCACTAGCTTTTCTCTTGGGTTAATGTACAGACCAGGAGGGCTTTTTCTAAAGATTGGTGGAAGAGCATACTTAATCATCTGTATTTTATTTTCTCCCCAACCTCTCTCTTTTCCTACCTGCACTGGGATTTTGAGACCAAAGTTTGCAGTCTCCACTACTTCTGTGTTGGATTTCTCATTTAATTGACATGAAAAAAAATGCTCTTTTTATTTTGATTTTAGGTGCTAATAGCAAAACCTTGCCAGATTGTTGAATATCTTTAAACACCATTATGATGACAGCACACGACCACCAAGGTCTCACAACAATAAAATATTGCACCAACCAAAAAATTTGTACTAGAATCACTAGACACTTGACAAATCTTACTTTGTAATCATAAATCTTTTTTTCATAATGGACTTTCCTTAAATTTCATGTAGCATAATTACATGTGTTCAAGCCATAGCAAAGTTATCTATAAATGACTGCAAAAATGAGTGTACATTCACATTGTAGTAGTGTAGCACTTAGCCAGAGTTGTTCCTGAGCCACCAGAAGTAGTTACACATGAAACACATGATGTTTGTCAGTCAGTCAGTCATTTTCTGTACCGCTTATTCCCAGTCACGGGGTCACGGATGGAATTAATTCCATCATTAATTAATGACATCAAAGTAATGACTGTGTGTCAACAGTTAATTTGCATGTCCAGCATAATTTGGACATTTTTCTTGAGTTGAACCAACTGTGCCAAGTTCATGTTTAGTGTGTGCAAATTAACTTCAAAGGTGTGGAAATGTATGTGAGAGCAGTAGTACACATGACATTGTAGATCTGTTAAGTATTTCATATTAGTTTTCATATTCATAATTAATCTTTTTAGGTTTAGTAACTGGTTTAGCCACTTACACATTTTTATTCTCTGTTCTTCTAGCTCAGTAAGAGATTTGTCTTGAATTTTCTCCACATTCATGGAAAGCTCTTCACTAAAGTAGGGTAAGTTGCTGCAGTTTGTCTCTGTTGTGCAGTATTCACACAAATCTACTAACCTGACTAGCTGACTTCATCATTAGCTTAGTGGACTTTAATAATAAGAATAATAAAAATACATTACCTCAGATCAGTGTATTGGATATATACCAATGCCGCTTAACTTCAAAAGTCGCTTAACGTCAAAGTGAACCTGCCATCCTGGGACCTGATGAGAAATAAATATTGTTTTAGATTTTTTTTTTTCTTTTGTATAATAAAAAAAAACTCAGGTCCTCTTTTGATCTCTGATTGTCACATTATTGGCATGATCTGTTGATATTCATCTTGGCTATGCATATTATATTTCTTTTCCTCCTTTTTTGCTTGTCCACCTTTTACTTTGCTATCTAAGAAATGTATGTAGGCCTAAAAATCTCATAGTTTTGAGTTTTTGGTCGGGTAGGATGGAGAGCTTTCCAGCTGTGGCCAGTCGTGTGTTGGAGGAGTTCCAGGCCCTTCTCCAGCATAGTCCCTCTCCTCTGGGAAATGCACGCATGCTTCAGATCATCACAGTCAACATGTTTACAATTCACCATGCTCAGACCAGAGGTATGCCCACACCATAACCACTCTATTCACATCAACTGATATTTTACTGCTTGTACAGTAGTGCACATCTTTATTCAGATTATTATAATCATGACTATGTCCCTGTCCCCCCACTTTCTGCCTTTTCTTTGTATGCCTTTCTCAGATAAAGAGCACGGAGAAGCTCGTTCATTATTGGAAGAACAGTCTACTGCTCTGGGTTTGGCCATGTTTGGGCTACTGGTACAGCGTTGCACTGAACTACTTAAAGAAACACCTAAAGGTGACTGGTGATCATGCATTCATAGAATTCCATGTAATAAAAACGGGATCCACTCAGAATCTTAATCAAAATGACCCAATCCATTTTCATTCAACAGTCCATACTAAGTACCCAAGCCTAAAAATCTAATATTCTTTTCAGAAAGCTCCTGCCAGCAAGATTTATTTAAGGTGCAGTGTGTAGGATTTAGTGGTATTTAGTGGTTGCTGTCGGGTGCCCATAGTATATTCTGACTGCCATTTCTCTGTTGTTGAATTGTTTCAAGCTCTCAGTTTGCAGAGTCAAAAAGTGGATAGAAGTATCATGGTCCTTTTAGTAGTGTCAGTAACTGAACAGGATGGATTTTGTATTATTGATCAGCATAACGTCAGATGATTTGTAGCAACTAATCACAGCTTTATTATTTATCACTTCTGTTTTTTTTTATTTATTTATGTTTTTTTTTTTTTTTGTCAAACACTGACTTTTGCTTAGCAACTAGTAAGGAATATCCATGTTCTGGGCTAGTGTGGCTGTGTGGCATATGAGTACAGTTGGTAGCCTATCGCAACCATATCTGTTGGAATGCATGTAGAGAAACTTCTATTTCACTTCCTGTACTTTTAATGTTTTAACCTGTCCAGCAGAAAACCTGTCTGTTTTTAGACAAGGTACAACATTTGTCCCTCCTCTGTGATTGCCATCTAAGAAAGTCCTGACAGGTGTTTTCTTGTGTCGCCTGTCCCTATTTTGTTCAGCTTTCGCTTTTTTGATGATGAATTCATGCTCATTTGACTTTTTTTCTGCTCAGTATGAAAATGTGGGTTCAAAATGTGCATTCTCAATTTTGTTAAAAAGCACTAACCCCCTGATTCCTCTTTTTCTTCTCCATCTTCAAACCAAACTATTACTTCAGTGTAAAAACGCTGGGCTAATATAGAGAAGCATGTTGTTGCAACATGGCAAACTCCACGGAAGAAGAGCCGCTCATATGTTGATATAAATGTAGATACATTCCCTCTAAATTGTACACCTTGCACCTTTGAACTGCTGGCTTTAAAGTACAAGACAAATAGTCAGAAAATTCTCTTGTACAAAGTGTGTGTGCGTGTACAAAAAAAAGTGTTCTCCTAAAGAGGTGGATTATGGTGGAGGCACACTGCGGTAACAGTTTTGTCTGTATGTATCAGAGCCTATACTATTGGAGGAGGTTGATGATGAAGTGACATCCATGTTGCAAGTATCCAGTTTTTCAAATGACCTGCGAGAGCTCCTGCCCAGTGTTAAAGTCTGGTCTGACTGGATGCTGGGCCATCCAGAGCATTGGAACCCTCCACCATGCAATTTTGAGTGAGTGTGTTGCACACCCATACAGATACTAGGCATGCTCCAATAATCATTTCTTCAATGTATTGGCAAATTGCATAAATGTTTTCACAAAGACCATGTCAGCATGGCAAACAATATTTTACCATATTTAGAAACCATGAATTTGATTTTGCAGTTATGCAAGTTAAAAGTTATGTTTGGATTTTATGTCTTTGTAAAACTACACAACTTGCACAATCTCCATTGTTAAAAGTACTTTAGAAATAAAACTGAATTGAATTAAGTTTTTTTATAGAAACATTATCGTATTATTATTATCTGTTATCTGTTCCCTTTTAGGCAAACAGTGATATAGATCTCTAGTTTGTGCTAAACTTGAATACATAATTCCTTGCCATCTTCTTTCAGAAGCAACCTTAGAACCTGAAATTAACATGATCATTTTTGTCCTTTTTCTGAAGAGATACTTGAGAATCCTGGGGCATTTTGAACTATCCCATCTAAAAAGTTGACACTTCTTTCTCCCTTATAACATGACATATCACCAGTGTGTTCATTATAGTGCTGCATCAAAATGACATGAGGTTAGATTAGATTAGATTAGGTCTGATTAAAGAGTTTTATTGTGAGGAAAAAAAATCTCACAACATCTTGTCACAATGTTTCTGCTTAGACGGAAGGAAAGTGTTGGGCTGAAACTTGGTTGACCCACAAAAAATGCAGATATGAATGATGGGCTCTTAGTAGGGTTGGGTGGTGTATAAATTTTTTTCAGTACAGTACTGTGCAAAAGTCTTAGGCACCCTATTGTTTTTAGGTACAACTTTTGTTATTGATTGACTTCTGCATTATTGAGTCAGTACAAAAAAGACTTTATATTCCCAAATGCTACTTTTTCATGAAAAAATGTTACACAAAATGTTTGTATGTCAGTAAAGAAAGCAACACATTACATAATGGACCACTTTTCACACAAAAAACATAATGAAGGCTGCTGGGTTTTTCATGCAAAAACAGAAGTAAATGTGACAGTAAAAAAGACTCCATAAGAGCTATTGCAGATTCTCCACGACACTCAGTAAAATGTACCAGCTAATTACTGTATAGTACGATGCAGAAGTCTAAGGCACATGCAAAGACTTGATGTAAAGCAAAGAGGTCTTCGAAAATAATGTCAATATTTCTACATAAATGAAAACACTATTAAGTGCAGTAAACGGTAATAAACTAAAGGAAGTCAATATTTGCTGTGCCTTTTTTTTTTTTTTGCAAAACTGGATGAAAAATGAACTGACTGTTGTGAGTTATTATTAACACACAGTACATTTTGACCCATAGTATGTTGCCATAAAAGCCATTTTTGATCATTGTCAAAAAAGTTTACAGCAGAAAACATCAAATGCCGGAGCTATTTTGGAAACCACCCGATAAATGGATTCCGTGAATCAGTGCAGAGGATTCAGGTCAGGTGATGTAGCCCGAGATGTTCTGTATGAAAGGGAATTTCAGTATGAAAGGGAATTTAAGGCCATTAAGTTTGTTTTTAACATGGTTAACTGTCAAAAACAAACTTAATGGCCTTAAAAACAGAAAATATTTTGTAAAAGCCAGATAGAGCCAAAATAGAAAACCAAAGAATTTAAATTCCATGTTCTGTCAGCTATTATTTCATTACTATTCTTGATATTTTAGGCTTTTGTTTTGTTGGTGTAGAGCATCTTATGCCAATATCATATTGAAGACATACTTTTGGTATTATAACAGTAAATTATAAACCTGTGATGTCTAAAAGTGGGTATTTCTATGATTTGTGATGAACCAGTTCTGTTGCATTTTTGTTTGTGTTCAGTGGCAGCCGTGATGTGTGGCAGTACCTGGCAGAACTGTGTAATTCTTTGGCATCTGTGTATCATGGTGAGATTCCACTCTTCAAGGCAGATGCTGATGGGGAGAGTGATGAGTTGCGACTACTGGTGCTGGAGGAGGACAGGATGCTGGCTGGATTTGTCCCCTTGCTGGCTGCTCCGCAAGAGCCATGCTATATTGAGCCCCAGTCAGATACTGTGAGTGTGCAGATTATGGGTGGGGGAAATAATAATTTATAAAATGCTTTGCACAGTGCTTTCTTGAAAGATAAAAACGCTATTCTCAACAGAAGTTTTTCTTTTTAATTCTTAATTTAAATTTTTTTTAAAGCGGACATTTGGGAATATGTTAGGTTTTATGAAGAAAAGAATTTGCCACAGATAGACTACATAAAAGTTCTAAAGGCATCACAATATGATGAAAGCAAACAGGATGCACCTGAGTGCAATTTGACGTCCCTTAGCCAGGGTTCGGAATATCCAAATATTTTGTTTGATTTTCTGATTTAAAAAAATTCAAGTATCTAAAAACATGTTTTTGCTTTGTAATTATTCACTAATCAGCCATAACATTAAAAGCACCTCCTTGTGTCTGCACTCTTTGTCTATTTTATCAGCTCAACTGACCATACAGTTGCACTTTGTAGTTTTACAGATAGAGACACTAGTCCATCCATTTTTATGCAGACTTTGTTAGCCCATTTATGCTGTTTTTCAGTGGTGGATGATTGTCAGCACTGCAGTGTCCCTGATGTGGTGGTGTGTTAGTGTGTGTTGTGCTGGAACAATTGGATCAGACACTGCTGAAGTTTCTAAACACTGTGTCCACTCACTGTCCACTCTATATGATATAACTACCTGGTTGCTTCACCTTGTAGATGTAAAGTCAGAGACAGTAACTCATCTGATGCTGGACAGTTTGTTAGTCATCCTCTAGTCCTTCATCAGTGCTCACAGGATGCTATCCACCGGACACTTTTGGCTGGATACTTTTGGTTCTGGACTATTCTCAGTCCAGCAGTGACATTGAGGGGTTTAAAAACTTCAGCAGCACTGCTGTGTCTGATCCAATCATACCAGAGCAACATACACATAAAGTGGTGTGTGCACGAGGAAATAAGTAGTGTTTGTGCAAGGTAAATAGTAGTGTGTGTACGAGCTAATATTCAAATGAAGACTTTATTTCCAGAACACACTGAAAAGCATCACTGACAGACTGAACAATTTCTTCTTCTTCCTCAACAACAGAAAAAAAGACTGCTTATAAAAAATGTAAATGATGTATTGAAAATATATTACTACACTATGTTGATATTGTTTTATGGGTTATAAACCAGATGAAGGTCAGTTTTCATGGCAAGGGTCTGGCTGCAGACTGAAATCCCACAGTAGTCAGGAAACACACAACCTCTACTGTAGAAAGGAAACACATGACAAGCAGGGGATAATGAGGAAGTAGCCTAAAATTGTAACATTATTACATATTATTGACATATAATACAAAATATATATTGTAAATAAACCCATTTAATAGCCAGCCCCTTTGTTTTTTCTTTTTTCAGTTCATGCACAGGTTCTTTCCCTGCCCAATACAGAATGGAGAAGCCAATAAAATTCAGATGTCACAGGACTAGAGGCACTCTGCTTGTGTACAAAAATTTCAGAATCAGTGCTGTTCTTGAATTCTTTTGAGTTCTTGAATTGAGTTCTTGAAGATTTCTTTTCTGCAGCCTTAGTTCAATCTCAATTTTAAACTTAAAGATTCACATTAATTTTTAAATCAATTTGTTCATACTAAAATGTCCTTATCAGGATTTAGCTTGATCCACCTTCATCAAGGGCAAATCCCAAATGGCTTTTGTAATCACTCACATTGTGCCCTGCATAGGATATAACAGAATTGACCTGAACCTGTTACCTGCCACGTGCTCTCATGTTGACATTTGAGAGTCAGCCACAGACACATAGCACTTTTTTGGCTTCTTCTTTTTTTACTTGCAGCATGAATCACTTATCACAAAAATGGTTTGCCCCGTTTTTACAATAGGTTACAGAGCATGTTAAATCTGTTTTCACAACTGCTAAGTGTATGTCATGAAATAATGTTATACTTTTACAGATAATGAAACATTTATTCCTTGGTTTTGCAGGCCATTGCTGCTGACTGTAAAAGAGTGACTGTGCTAAAATACTTCCTTGAGGCCCTTTGTGGCCAGGAGGAGCCTCTGCTGGCCTTTAAAGGAGGGAAGTATGTTTCTGTAGCATCAGTGGCCTCACCTATCCAGTCAGCTGAGCACAAGACCCAGTTGCAGACCAATGAGCTGTGTCAGGTCAGAAAACTCATCTGCACTCATCTGCCATCAGGGTAAAGGTAGACCTATATATGTAGACCTGTTTTTTCACTGAACGCCTATACAGACACATTCTTGTATTTGCCACTTCTTCCACACAAATGGCTGACTTGATATGCATAAAATCATGCAGATACAGGCCAGAAGCTTTGGATAATGATTGACAACACTCATCAGAATGGAGGAAAACATGATCTCATACCCCTTTTCCACCAACACGGAACCATGTCTGTTCCTGTTCTTACACCTAATTTCTAATGCTCTACCATGTGGAGCATATTGACCAATAAAATTAGGGAAAAAAAAATAGTAGGGTGTTCAATGCGAATTGTAGTGGATGTGTCATATTCTACAGGATAGAAGTGAGAAATCATCAAGGAAAGAAAAGAATGTGGTGGTTTACTAATGACCACATTTGTGTGTGTACGCGTGTACTGATCAGGCATAACATTATGACCACCTCCTTACACCTCCTTTACACCTCCACTTCTCTACACTCATTGTCCATTTTCTCATATAGCTGCATTTTCTATATAGCTGCACTTTGTAGTTCTACAATTACATACTGTAATCAGTCTGTTTCTCTACATACTTTGTTAATCCCCTTTATTGTACTATTTAGGTGGTGGATCATTCTCAGCACTGCAGTGGCCCTGCTGTGGTGATGGTGTGTTGTACTGGTGTGAGTGGATCAGACACAGCAGTGCTGCTGGAGTTTTTAAACATTTTCTATTACTGTGCACTTAATGAGACACAGCCATCATAAGTCAGAGACAGTAGCTCATCTGTTGTTGCACAGTTTGTGTCATCCTCTAATCCAGGGGTCAGGAACCGTTTTGGCTGCGAGAGCCATGAACGCCACATATTTTAAAATGTAATTCCATGAGATCCATACAATATGTTTAAAACTAAATACAATTAAATGTGTGCATTTTATACAAGACCAACACTTTTAAAGTACAATAAGTCTCTGAATTCTTTTTTAATAACGTTGTTATGCTGTTGCTAACCAGTGATGAAAGGTTAAGCTTCATGCAGGCGTTGAGACTTCCATCCGTTAAATGTGATTGTAGGTTGGTCTTAATGTTCCTTAGATGTCAGAAAGACTGCTCACATGCATATGTAGAGCCAAACATTGTCAGTACAGCAATACTCACATGCTGCGTTCCAAGTTTTGACAATCAGCTGGTCTATGCGAAAGTTTTTTCATTTCTCCCCACTTGTGTTTGCTCACCAACTCTGCTTGCTGTCGTGCAAGTCTTTCCAAATCTTCATTCAGTGACTTGAAGTTATTCAGGCCTTCAGATCAGCAGCTTCTAGCTCAAAATCTCTGACTGAGACACCGGGGATGTAACTCAGGTCGGCGCTGTCCACTGTACACTTGTGTGGATGGGTGATGAACTTAAAAAGACGAGTGCGCTCATGAAATTCTCCAAAGCGCGCTTTGAATGACTGCAGGAGTTTAGATGTGAAGCCCACTAGCTGCTGAAGATCAAGATGTTGAGTAGGGTCACTTGCTGTACATGCATCTTTAAACTCTCCCAAGTTTTCAAAGTGTTGTAAACGACCTGTTTCAATGTCGGTGATGAAGAGTTCTAGCTTGTTTTCAAATGCAAACACTGCTTGTTGAAGGGATAAGACTGTATTTCCAACGCCTTGCATTTTCACATTGAGCTGGTTTAGACGTTCAGTCATGTCCACGAGATAGTAGAACTTCAGGAGCCACTCAGTGTTCGCTAACTCAGGATGCTCGAAGTTTTTAATTTCAAGAAAAGTTCGGATTTTGCTCAGACAAGCAGTGAAACGGCTGAGCACCTTCCCTCTTGACAACCAACGTACATTGTTGTGCAGAAGCAGACCAGGATAATTATTCCCAACTTCATCCAGCAGTGTTTTAAACTGGCGATCATTTAAAGCTCGGGCAACAATAAAGTTGACCACCTGAATGACCAGCGACATCACCTCACCAAGCTGCTCGCCACACATCTGAGCACAAAGCGCCTCCTGATGTAGGATGCAGTGAAATCTTAGGATGGTTCTCTTTTCATGTTTACGAAGAAGCGCTACGAATCCTCTGTTTTTCCCCACCATGCATGGAGCACCATCAGTGCACACCGAGTACCCCTCTTGTTGTCCCTATCATAGGCAAAACAGCAAGACTTTCCTCACTTAGTGTGTCACCGACAGCATACCTTGCAATGCCGCTGAACTGGTATAAACATCTGTTGACTCATCTAAAGCGAGAGAAAAGAATGGTGCTGCATTTATGTCCTTCACTTGTGTTGCCTCAATTGATTTGCCATTGCCGTGATTTGACGGTACGATCGTGAACAGTTCTTGCCGACAGAGGCATGTCTTTTATTCATTTGATTATCTTGTCTTTATCCGAAAAGTCGTCAAAAGGTTCACTGGCAACATCAAGCATGAATGTTTTGGCATACTCTCCATCTGTGAATGGTTTCCTGTTTCTCACAATTGCTAAAGCACCAGCAAAGCTAGACGAATTCCAATCACCTTGTTGGGTCCAAACGCGGAGTTGCTGCTGACTAGCTTGCACTCTGCACAGTAGCTCTTGACATGCTTTCTTCCTGCTGTCCCCCGCAGGATATTTCGATGCAAATACAGTATGGCGCGTGTCGAAGTGCCGCTTTATATTTGAACGTTTCATTGATGCAATTTTATCATTGCATATTAGACACACCGCAGAACCTGCTCTCTCCACAAAGGCGAATTCCTCTGTCCATTCCTGCTGAAAAGTACGATACTACTCATCTTTTTTTCTTTTAGCCATCTTCTTAGATAAAAGTGTTTCTGCAATTAGCTAGCTGACTAGTTGATTAGAAGGCGGGAGGTTTACTTCTTGACCTCATGACCCATGTACGTTATCCAATAAAAATTTGGTGTTGTCCCAGAGGACAGCTGTGATTGGCTCCAGCCACCTGCAACCATGAACATGAGCGGTAGGAAATGAATGGATTGAAATACATGAGAATGTTTTATATTTTTAACATTATTATTATTATTATTATTATTATTATTATTAAAGAGTAAAGGGGACTAGCAAAGTATGTGGAGAAATTGTAGAACTACAACGTGCAGCTATATATAGTGGAACTTACCGTGACTGTAGAGAAAAGGAGGTGGTCATATTTTTATGTCAAGTTACTGGCTGTTTAACATCTCATAGCTGTTTAATATAATATCCTTGTAACCCTGGTGCACAACCGCAGGATGTCCAAGGCTCTGTGCACCCCCCTGTTTGGCTCCAAGGTGAGTGGGGAGCATGGATGATGAATTCTTGTACCCATAAACATGAAAAAGCCAACTAATAAACAGAAATTATTGGACTCGGATCAGACTTACGGATACTCAGAAACATATTCTGTTCTCAGAGACAACTGACACTGCTTCCTTCCTGAACAAGCTGTCACCATTTGCCCCTGACCAAGCTGTCACCATATGCCTCTGTCATTAAATGCCCCTAACCAAGCTGTCACCATTTGCAATTCTGGATTGCTGGAATGGCAAAAAACAATAAAACTAAGGTCCGGACAGATTTTAGTTGAATGTGTTAAAAAAAAAAAAAAAAAAAAAAATCCAAGTTGACAATCTACTACATGCTACTGAGTTCATTGGAATACAAATGAAACCCCACCCTCATCCCATCCTAAATAACAGCAAAGGTGTAATTCACACCAGAGAGTTGGAAGGAATAGAAGAACCTGAAATACAAATGGAACTATCTAACCAGGGACTTGCTAGTTTCAAATAGATCATTATAAAATGCCAGGAGTGGACAATTAAAACACTTACATCTCCACCTTCAATTGACCATAACCCCCTGATAAAATAGACATTAGTTACCTAAAAATACCAGTTACAATGTATATTCTCAACCCACTCAGACGTTACAACTGTCAGAAATATGGTCTTGGAACCTCAGTCTGTAAGACGGATGCCGATTGCTGCAACTGCGGAGAAGAGGAACATGGCACAGGCTGTCAAAATCCCCCAAAATGTGCGACCTGCTCTGGAAAATAAAGAAAAAGAAATGTAAAAAAATTAGAAATGCACAAAAAGTAAGCTATCCAGAAGCAAGAAAGATTGTTGAAGTTACTCCAAGTTTCAAATTTGAAAGATTTTTTGACTGATAAGTCTTGAATCAAATACGAAGTCCATAGAAACAGAAAGGAACAAGACAAAAAGGAAACCAAGCATACAAAGGAAGCTAAATTGAGAAGACAATAAAGTTAAAGAAGATAACTTGAAGGATGTAGAAATGGCTGAAATAACAAGACCCAAGTCTCGTAGTCCATCTCCCAAAAGCAGACTAAGACGTCTGCCCAACATTACCCACTTGATGGAATAGGACATAATCCAGTAGAACTGCAGAGGATTCAAAGCAAACTTTGCCAAGCTTCAAAGACTTTCCACTACACTAAATCCAGTAGCCTTTGGTCTACAGGAAACCCATCTAAAAGCACAACTCATTTGAAAGGATACACACTATGTATAACTAATGTGGCCCAATCTCTCACCACTCAAGGATACTGCAATTCTAATTAAACATAACATAATGCACAGCCAAATCCACCCCCAACAGACATCCAAGTGACTGCAGTCCAAGCAACTCTACATAAAACCATTATACTCTGCTCCATCTACCTACCTTCAGCTAGGCACTTCTCTTCACTAGAGATTGAAGACATTATTACTTATGTTATATGATTATCATATGAAAGAAATAGCCAATGCTCTTGCAGGAAAATTCCAATCTCCTCGATAGCCAACTACACCTCCAGACTCCAATAGAATAAGAGCACTTCATGAAAAGGGAAAGATCAACTTCAAGTCAGAGCTATTCACACTTGAAGAGCTCTAGATAGCCATCAACTAATCTCATGATACAGCAGTGTCACAACAGATTTTGTGTCTACTTATATTGGCTTCATCTTATTTTCAAATTAGTTGGATGATCTGAAAAAATAGAGGAAATTGGGAAGGGGCAAATTCTTTAATACTTTGACACTGCAATGTATATGAGGCCAAACCAAATCTGATCAGACCACTGGGATTCTGAATTAAAACATCTTGATGTTTTAAATATCCTGGAAAATATCACCAAATATCTTGAAAATTATAAAAACCAAAAATAAACTAAAAGCTAGCTCAGTCTTCAATATAACAGTGCACCCAAAACATACAGTTATTTACAGGGATGGGTCTAAAACAGCATCACATAGAATACTGCTCATAGGAGCAGCAATCTATACATCAGACTATGAACACAGCATATTCTAATCCTCTATCCTCTTAGCTTTGAAATACGTACAGATAAGCCCTCAGAAGTTCTATGGGCTATGGAGTTCTGATACTCCATATCCTGTTTGCAAACTTTGGTATCCCTTTAGTATCAACCCATAATCAGAGATATTCTAGTAACTCACTTATTGTTGGATCCTCAGCCATTGCAACATCACAGGCAATTAATTGGCTGACAAACTGGCAAAAAATGCAGCCAAAAAGTAGATTACCTGATGCTCTGTCCCACCCTTGGATGCCCTCTTCAATGTCACAGCCTTCTGTAAAAACATGTAGCAAGAGGAATAGAATCACAACACAAAGAATAAGCTACATGAAATCAACCCACTGCTTGAAAAGAATTCCAATCAAAACCTTTCAAGAATCGCGAGTTCGAATCCGGGTGATGCTATAGCTGCCCGTGGCCGGGGGCTCGGAGAGCAAGATTGGCTGTGCTCTCAGGGAGGGAGGGGCAGCATACGTTCTCCCCCCATGTCAATCATTGCGACTCTGTCCAGTCACGGGCGTCTGTGAGCTCATGCATACAAGAGGAGGGCGGGGGCGCTTTCCTCCGGGCACGCTATGGCCTGCCCCTGACTGTTGCATGAGCCGCAGTTAGAAAAAAGGCAGCGGCATGCATCACGTGTACCGGAGGACGCACATGATGGCTTCGCTCTCCCGGACTGGCGGTTCGTCGCGTGACAAGGGGGGAAGCACTGACGGGTGGGAATTGGAGACGACTAAATAAGGGAGGAAATCGGGGGAAAAAACCTTTCAAGAAGACAGGATCAAACAACAATTACAAGATGCCGCACTGTTAACAATAAAGCACATCTTAACAGAATGCCCTGCCATTGATGATGACAGGAAAAAGTATTCTAAAGACAGTGACGTAAGAACTCTTCCAAAGAAACCTTCCTAAGAAAATACTTACTTCCTAGATCAGGGGTGTCTAACTAAATCCACAAAGGGCCGTTGTGGGTGCAGGTTTCCTTCCAACCAAACAGAAGCCACAACTCATTCCACCTGTTTTTAATCAATAATCAATTTAGTGTGCAGCTTCTGTTTGGTTGGAAAGAAAACCTTCACCCACAATGGCCCTTTGTGAATTTAGTTCAACACCCTTTTGTCTAAAGCTAAAAGGCCAAATTTAAGTTGCAAACCTACCTTTCAGTTTTTTCCCAGCTAAGAAAATAATGCAGATATGTAAATGCCATGTATTTAGCCTAACCATGCTGGAATGGCAATAAATCATAGCTAGCTAACTAACTAACTAACTGGCAGAACAATTGTGTCATCTGATATTTGCTTTGTTGACTGCCATTGGACTATTGGCAAATAAAATGGCATTGACTGACGGCAGTGGCCGAAGATTATCTCTTGTGTTGCATCAATTTTGCACGAGATACATGTTGTGGATAACTTATTTTTTTTTGCATCTTATTTTATAGGTTCATACGTCTAAACGTTATATGTATGTGTTTGCACCGAGTTTCTAGTGCAATTCTGGCTTCTTCCTGCAACCTTCCCTACAACTGAAATTCTGATCCATCGTCTCGTTCATCTTTTGAGCTGAAACCCAAATGTCTTCAGTGTATAGTAAAAACAAAAGTATTGGATGGGACTGTATATATATATGCATGTGTGGTTTCCAGGACAACAATGTGGTCTTGGAAGAGACATCGCTATCCACTTCAGAAGGAGAGATGGATGAAGGGATGAATGAACATGAAAATGAGAATGATATCCGACAGCTGAGAGCTCGGCGCTATGCTTTAGTGCATAAACTAGCAGAACAACAGAAACGGAGAGACAAAATTAAGGTGTAGCAATTTCACCAATAAAGGATTTTTTTTTTTCCACTTAAACTCCTGGTCTATCTAACTATCTGTATGTCCATTCACATCAGACTGTGCTACAAACTGGAAGCCAGTTGGAGCTGGAGATCAGGCCTTTCTATCTTGTCCCTGACACCAACTGCTTTATCGATCACCTGGAGGGCTTGAAAAAGCTTCTGGCGTGTGGCACATACATAGTGGTGGTACCACTTATAGGTCAGTCAGCACTTTATATTTTACTTTATTTTTTAAATTTTCCATCTTTTAATAATTAAAGGATTCAATCCATTTGTATTAAAATTGTATTTGTATTAAAAATCTTTTCCCTGTGGCATGTCGCTCAGTGATTACAGAGCTAGATGGCTTGGCTAAAGGGCAAGAATGCCGTGATGTACACTCCGTAGGTGAATCGGCTTATGCCAGGCAGGTGCAGGAGTGTGCTAAAGCAGCGGTTGCTTTTTTGGAAAAACGCTTTGAGGCCAGAGAGCCTGGACTGAGAGCACTCACCAGCAGGGGAAACCAGTTAGAGTCAATTGCCTTCCGGAGTGAGGACACCTCTGGACATAAGGTCTGTGCATATTCTCTGTGTTCTTTGAAAAATAACAATCATGGTATACTTAGCAGTGTTGTTTATTTTTATTTGTATTGGGTTTTCTCAGGGAGAATACAGTAGAATAACTGTTTACCAAAATAATTGCTTTCAAAGTCTGCACTGTAGAACAGGCAAGTGTACATAAGGAAATGCTAAGAACTAAAAAGGAAACAGAATCAGCTAGTTGACCAAATCCACAGTGGGTCGGTAAAGATAGACAAAAATACACCACTCTTTGAATCAAACAGGTGCATTATTGAAACACCTCAGCCCAGTTTGTGGGAAAGTGCAACAATTAACTTTACTGAGTTATTTATATTATTAGGGGTTGTTGCCTATGGTAATATGCACTATTAGCACTATTAACTAGCACTATTGCAAGGAGTTTTTAGATCCCACATTTAACTGCTTGTAGCTATATTTGGAACCCTGCTGTTTTTGTTTGCATTTTTTAGATGCTACGGACATAGTCTTGGTCAGTATGTAGTGCTCCCTCCTGTTACTCAGGCAAGAGAGATAAGCCTGACTAGCCTAATGATTGTGCTATAGTCCTATAGTAAAAACTGTGTTTGCTTCTTATTTCTTAGGGTTTCCTGAACAAAAAGTCTCAAGAAGCATTTAGCACTTAAATTTTTTTTTTAATTCACAGACTATGCAAAACCTACTTTTGACAACATAGGATTTGTGTCCTCCTTCACAATATTGGTGTCAAACTGAGGCAAAGCCACAAATTTGGTAGTTAGGTCCAAAAGTGTTCCCCGAACTGATGCAAATGTAATGGTCACCCACCAGAAGAGGGTGCTCTAATAAATTAATCAACATTTTGTTTTTATCTTTACACTGAATTGAGTAAAATTTCTCATATTTTACTTTTTTGTTTTACTAGTTTATTTACTTTTGGCTTCTTTACCTTCTGTGATCTTTAATTTTCTTAATTTAAATTTTCATACTAGCTCTAGGCTGTTCACCTTATCTGCATAAAATATGAAATGTAGCAAGTAGAGAGCTTCCTAACAAAAGCATAGTAAAAGCAGGTCTCAAAATGACACATGAAATGGTCACTAGTAGGCCAAAATATATTTTGCAACTAGTTTCCAGTGGAACATATCCACATTAAAATGAAAAAGGCGAGCTTTAATACTGCGATTGACTCTCTTCTTTCCGGCGTCTACCTGCCCTGCTGTACAATGCTCTGGTCTGTATACAGTGAATGAAGTATACTTAGATGAACAGGCAGAGAAGCTGTCTGAAGTGAACAATGGCAGAGAAGTCAATTTTTCATGGCTGCAACCCACATACTTGGCTCTACTGCTTGTCCCACAAATGCATGTTCCTTACAAATGTGGCACCATTTAAGATTTATTGCCAAGAACCATTATATATACATACACACACAGTGATGGCTTGCCACAAGGTTTAGGAGTGTGTTTATGGTCATTTTTGACTATTCTTCTAGAAGTGCATTTGTGTGTTGGATGACAAGGTCTGGCTTGCAGTCTCCGGCCCTGCTCAGGTCAGAAATGCAGGCCAGTCAAATTCTTACACACCAAATTCTTCCACACACAAAGACCATGTCTTGCTTTGTGCACCAGTGCACCAGTCATTTTGGAACAGGAAGGGGCCATCCCCAAACTGTTCCCACAAAGTTACATCCCTTGGTATGCTGAAGCATTAAGTTCCTTTCACTGGAACTAAGCAGCCAAGCCCCACTCCTGAAAAACAACCCCACACTATAATCCCTCCTCCACCAAACTTTACACTTGTCATAATGCAGTCAGACAAGTACCAAACCCTAGGCTCCCAAGTGGCGCAATGGCAACGTGATCACCCTTCATCCGGAGATCGCTAGTTCGAATTCGGGTGATGCTATAGTTGCCGCTTTCCTCCAAGTGTGTTATACCACTACCGAACGTGTGAAAGAGCAGTTTGAAAGAGGCGGCGGCTTGCATCACATGTTTCAGCGGTGTGCTTTACACCACTGCATACGATGCTTTGCTTTGCATTTGGTGATGTAAGGCTTGGATGTAGCTGCTCTGTCAAGGAAACCCATTGCATGAAGCTCACTACGCACTGATCTTGAGCTAAGCTGAAGGCCACCTGAAGTTTGGAGGTCTGTAGCAATTGACTCTGCAGAAATTTGGCAAATCCTGTGCACTATGCACCTCGCCATCTGCTGGCCGCACTTTGCCATTTTACGTGGTCTAGCACTTTGTTGCTGTTGTTCCCAATAGCTTCTATTGTATCATACCACTGACAGTTGGCTGTGGAATATTTAGTAGCGAGGAAATTTCATGACTTGACTATCACTGTACCATGCTGGAATTCATTGAGTTCCTGAGAGTGACCCAACAAATGTTTGTATTAGCAGTCTGTATGCGTAGGTGCATATATACATACATACACAGTCCAGTCACTCACAAAGTGCGTACACTCCTGACATTTCTGCAAATATTTTATTATATCTTTTCATAATTTACATAATGTTTCATAATGTTTTTGTAATGTACACTATATTGCCAAAAGTATTTGCTCATTTGCCTTCACATGCATATGAACTTGAGTGACATCCCATTCTTAATCCATTGGTTTAAATATGCTGTCAACTCACTCTTTGCAGCTATAACCTCTTTAACTCTTATGGGAAGGCTTTCCACAAGGTCTAGGAGTGTGTTTATGGAAAATTTTGACTATTGTTCCAGAAGCGCATTTGTGCCCTAGTGTGCAGTGATGGAACAGGAAGGGGCTATCCCCACACTGTTCCCACAAAGTTGGGAGCATGAAATCTCTTGGTATGCTGAAGCATTAGGAGTTCCTTTCGCTGTAATTAAGGGGCTGACTTCCCAACTCCTGAAAAACGAGCCCACATCATCATTGCATATGACCCTTTCATTGCACCTGTAAGGCTTGGATGCAGCTGCTTGGCCATGGAACGCTAATGATCATCAATTTCACATGTAGGCAAAGTAGAAACGCGTCATTAACTGAAACCTAAACATATGTGTAGGAGGCTTAAAACTGGGTGAGGAACAGCCAAACTCTGCTACCATGATGAGATTGTGGAAGATCTCATGTCACAGATCATACACCACAAGGCAAGACACAGTTATCTTGGTACTCCTCACCAGGGTGCTGCCACACACATACTGCATCAGCAAGTGCTCTACCAGACAAAGATTGCAATGCAGACTGGGGTTTCAAAACTGTTCAAGCTCTTTTGAAGAAACACGAAGAAACAGGCAATGTTGAGGATTGTACACAGGATATTTAATGCAGTACATGTCCTTCGAATTGGAAGATGTCCAGCAATGCCATCACCTCAGAACTGGCAGAAACCAGTGGGACCCAGGTGCACCCATCTACTGTCTGGCCAGAAGTGGTCTTCATGGAAGAGTTCAGCCAAAAAGCCATGACATGGAAACAAGGCCAAGTGACTACTATGCACGAAATAGGAACTGGGGTGCAGAAAAATGGCAGCAGGTGCCCTGGACTGATGAGGTGAAGTTTGAAATATTTGGTTGTAGCAGAAGACGGTTTGTTTGCCAAAGGGCTGCAGAGCAGTACAATAATGAATGCCTCATTATTGTAGGCAACATTGAAGCATGTTGGAGGTTCCTTGCACATTTGGGGCTGCATTGCTGCAAATGGAGTTGGAAATTTGGTCAGGGTTAATGGTGTCCTCAATGCTGAGAAATACAGGCAGATACTTATCCATCATGCAATAACAAATTTATTCTGCAGCAGGACAATGACCCCAAACTTACAGCCAGTGTCATTAAGGACCATCTTCAGCATCAAGAAGAACAAGTCCTTGAAGTGATGTTATGGCCCCCACAGAGCCCTGATCTCAACATCATAAAGTCGAGGGTGGTCACACCAAATATTGATTTGATTTAGATTTCTCTTCCATTTTTAAAAGCATTCTTAGTTTTTTACACCTGCATAAAACTTTAGCACAGTACTGTGTGCAACCCAATTCCAAAACAGTTGGGACGTTGTCATTATCTGTACCGCTTATTCCCAGTTATGTGGGAGCCGGTGCCCAGCCGGCAACTCTGAGCGCAAGGGCAGGAACCAACCCTAGACAGGGCGCTAGTCCATCGTA
>JANCOA010000009.1:7817604-7827729 GCA_024363135.1 Leptodoras oyakawai | reverse complement strand
ACATATGCTGCCATCCAAGCAACGTCTTTTTCAGGGACGTCCCTGCTTATTTCAGCAAGACAATGCCAAGCCACATTTTGCTCGTGTTACAACAGCATGGCTTCATAGTAAAAGAGGGTGTGTACTAGACTGGCCTGTCTGCATTCCAGAACTGTCTCCCAATGTCTGAAAATGTGTGGCGCATTATAAAGCTCAAAATATGACATTGGAGACCCTGTACTATTGAGCAACTAGTTGTACATCAATCAAGAATGGGAAAGAATTCCACCTACAAAGCTTCAAAAATCAGCGTTGTCAGTTACCAAATGCTTATTGAGTGTTGTTAAAGGAAAGTATTCCAACTGTTTTGCAGGTATCAATATGAATATAATGAATATGCAAATCAAAATCAAAATTTGCAAAAAAGAATAAAGTTTATCCGTTCGAACATTAAATATCTTGTCTTTATAGTGTATTCAAATTAATATGGATTGAAAAGGATTTGCAAATCATCATATTCTGTTTTAATTTTTGTTTTTCCCAACTTCATTGGAATTGGGGTTGTATTATCTGTCCTGTTAGTTTTCATCACATTCATAGTATAGCATTCATAGCATTCAATATAGTGTATTTTACAGGCATTAAGCAAATTACTTTCCATAAGATAGCAATTACTTTGTTTGAAGAAAGAGAAACAAAATAGATAATTCAGCTTGAATTGTTTTTGTTACACTTTCCATGAAAGTCACTAAAGTTTATCTGATTGATTTCTACTAGAACAATGGTTTAATTGCTTATACAGGGCTATTTAAAAATCAAAAAAGTTTTGATAATCGAGCGTCTCTGTATATTTTTCTTTCTCTAGGACTGGATATTTAAGCAGCTGTGTGAGACCATCACACCTCTTCACACTCAACTCCTTCCTCTCATTGATGTTTACATTACTTCCATTCTTACACCTGCCTCTAAAGGTCACCCAGAGGCTACCAACCAACCAATCACAGAGCAGGAGATTCTTAAAGTTTTTGAGGGGCAGACATGGGTGGGTGATGTATATTATGTTTTAACATTGTGTATGGATAGTGACTGAAGCGTACAGTGCAATACATAAATATTTCTTAATTCTTAAATATTTGTGCATACATTTAATAATTTTATATTACTGGATCATTGATTAATTCACTAAGACAAAAAAACTAAGCTGTGAACATGTTCAACACTGTTGCTAGATTCTCTCTCTCTCTCTCTCTCTCTCTCTCTCTCTCTCTCTCTCTCTCTCTCTCTCTCTCTCTCTCTCTCTCTCTCTCTCAGGGAGCTGCAGGGAAAGGAAATTTTCAATATAGCATTGCCACTCAACTGCTGATTCTCTATTACATTCTGTCTTATGAAGAGGCTCTACTGGCAAACAGCAAAACACTTGGTCTGTACTTAACAAAAACCTTTTCACATTCTTTTTTTGTTTTCTTTTATTGCTTTGTGTTTCAGGGCTCCAGACTCTTTTTAAGGATTGTCCTACAACTCTGTCAGCTGTCCCAAACTGAAAAATGATGATCGAAAATGAAAATGTTCTTTTGTTTGCTTAATATAAGATTTTTTTTCAGGGTAGTTTTTGTACTGCTAGAAATCAGCAGTAAACTTCGCTGGTAATCCACAAATCTTAAAATCTAAATCTTAAAATAGTCACTTTGTGACAAACGTGAGAAAAGTCCCAACATATTTTACTGTAATCTAACATTCAGTCACCTGTTACTTTATATACACTATATTTATGAAGTCTATGAGGATGAGAGGGTCTGGCTCACAGTCTCTGCATTGAGAGTTTCTTTCACTGGAACTAAGGGACCAAGCCAGACTCCTGAAAAACAACCCCACACCATAATCCCCCCTTCACCAATCTTTTCACTTGGCACAATGTAAAAACCGCCAAACGAGACTCGTCCATCAGATTACCAGACGTAGAAGCATGATTTGTCACTCCAGAGAACACGTTTTCACTTTCCTAGAGTCCACTGGCGGCATGCTTTACACCATTACATCCAATGTTTTGCAAAAATTTTCTATATAGGGTGATAGGATGGACAATATACTATGCTTTTCTTCTTCAGTCTTGATGCAGAAGAAGCCAAAGTCTTACTCTGCTACATTAATGGACCAAATCCCTATCAAATACCTCATCTGTCAGGCTCAGGGCTTGCATCAGGAATTAGGGGGTAAGATAAGCATTTGCAGTTCCACTTTTCATGATTAAGTAGCAATGTGCCCATATTTGTTCAGAAATAATAGTGAGTGGATCTTTTGTCTATATTTAGTCAAATTGCTCTTAATTAATTTAGGAGATAATATTCATTCTTAGTTTTACTTAACCATTTTCACTTTTTCACCCATCTATTTATACCATTCCTTCATCAGGACTGCATTCTGCTCTGCTGCGTCTCTTGGCCACCAACTACCCTCATCTGTGCATGGTGGAAGACTGGATCTGTGAGGAGGAGGTGACTGGCACTCTTCCCCTCATGCGTAAGATGTTGCTCACCAGTCCAGCATGCAAGTACTCACATGCCCAGTTGCACAAGGGTGAGCCATGCTTTTCTTGCTTTCAGCCTTGTATATTTTCTGTATTATATTTGTTAACAAAAGTGTCAAAGAAAGCAGTCAAACAAATCAGATGCTTTAGGTTTAGCTGTATGTGAAGGTCTTTAGTGCTAGTTTTGAAATGGGGAAATTACCATCTGTGTCGAAGAATTGATTTATTGATTATTGTTAATAACCTAATTCATATATGCCTGCTTTGAAAGCAGAATAGTACCAGACATGTTTATTTTTAGGACTTGATGTAGGATAGAGACACTTACACTATACTGTGCGCACCTACACAGCTTTCCCCTCTTCTGAGAAACTTTTCTACAAGACTTTGGAGTGTGTTTGTGGGAATTTTTGCTCATTCATCAAGAAGAACATTTGTGAGGTCAGACACTGATGTTGGTTGGTCGAGAAGGCCTGGCTTACAATTTGAATTGCCAAAATGTCTTGGTATGCTGAAGCATTAAGATTTCCTTTCACTGTAACTAAAGGGCCTAGGCCAACCCCTGGAAAACAACCCATAGTATTATTCCACCAAACTTTACAGGAAATCCATGCCATGAATCACCCACCACACAGTTTTTGTAATTTTAATGCCTGAGGAGGTTTGGAACTCTGCTGTTATGTAATATTTTATATAATACTTTTATGTATTATGCACCTTAGAACTCTGCTACCTCAATTCCTACATGCTTCCACTTTTCAATAATACCACTCACAATTGATCATGGAATATCTGGGAGGGAAGGAATTTCATTGCATCCTTACATCCTTGTTGCAAGGATGCCTATTACAGTACCATGCTCATTCAGTGAGCTCTTTAGAATGACCCATAATATAGTGTATATGTAACTGTTGCTGAGGGGAGCTAGTGCATTTTAGTGTTTCTTATTTTTTTTATATCTTGTGGGGCTGTAACATTTTGTAAATCACATATCATCATTATACAGTATATGTCCAGAAAGTAATGAGAAATTCCCACACTCCATGGGGCTTATGAATGGGGATGGTTCAAGGTCAGTTAGAATGGGATCTCGGATAAAATGGGATCTCAGATAAGATCTGTTCCAGTTGCATTCAAGCCTTCATTTTGTTTTTGTGAAACCCTGCTGAAGTGCCTTGTCATTGGAACAATGCAAGTGAATTTGGATCAGCGGTACACAATCAAATTCTACATGAAAATCAGTAAAAGTGCATCAGAAACTCTTGAAATGTTGGAGAAAGATTATGGGCAAGCTACCCTATCGTCACCCAATTGTTTAAAAAGGGAGCCCAATTCCCTGAAATTTTATTAAAATAAAATAGATTTTTTTTTTTATTAGGATCATACATAAAATAAATTTTACCAAAAGTCCAAACAGTAAATGGAAGATTTTATCTTGGAGTTTTGGAACATTTGAGAAAGAGAGTTTTGTGTGTGAGCCATAAAATCATTTCTTCATCGATCCTCCATCATGACAGCATGATGAGTCACACTTCAGTGGCTATGCAACTAAGGCCTAACTATGTGGACCCCAGAATATTACACCCACATGTCGGCATTCCTCAAACTGTTGAGGCAAAGTTGGAAGCATGCAATTGTCTAGAATGTCTTTGTATGCTGTAGCATTAAGATTTCCTTTCACTACAACTAAGGGGCCCAAACCTATTCCACCATGACATTGGTGTGACCTTCACATTGCCCTGACCTCAACCCCTTTGAATACTTTTGGGATGAACTGGGATGCCAACTTCGAACCACTGCTTTTTGCCTAACAACAACAACAATTATTTATTTATTTATTTTTTATAAATGCAACCATATGCATGAGCTCACAGACGCCTGTGACTGGACAGTGTCGCGCTGATTGACATGGGGGGAGAACGCTTGGCTTCACTGTAAATAAGCTGGGAGACGAAGAAAGACCGGTGTGTCTTCTGTGTCTTAAAATGTTGGTACAGCATGAAGCCAAATAAATTAAGGCCTCACTTAAAAATGATACACCCCAATCACACCGATAAGCCGCTTGAGTTTTTTAATTGAAAACGTGACTAATATTGCCAGCAATCATCCCGCTTTATGAAAGTTACTTCAGAAAACCAGCAAGCACTGTTAGCATCTTACAAGGTAGCCTATCAAATTGCTCAGTGTAAAAAACCCCACACCATAGCGGAGGAGCAGATACTGTCTGCAGCGTTAGACATGGTCTCCGTCATGCTGGATGACAAAAGTGCTGCAAAAATAAAAACTGTCCCTCTGTCCAATGACACTGTTGCCAGACGTATAAATGACATTGCTGACGATCTTCAAGAATAACTGATAGATAAACTCAATGACAAACGTTTTGCCCTACAATTCGATGAGGCAACTGACAGCAACAAAGACTGTTTGTGTCTTATGTACGTTTTGACATGACAAACTCCCTGTGTGAGGATCTACTTTTTTGTAAATATGTCGGAAACAGAGCCACAGCTGAAGAGCTATTCAAAATGCTCGACTGCTTCCTGACTGAGAATGGACTAAAATGGGAGAACTGCATCGGTGTTTGCAGTGATGGAGCACAGACCATGGCAGGGGTGAGAAAAGGAGTTCAGGCACTCATCAAAAAGGCCTCACCCAATGCGTGAGGTTATGACTGACATCATAGGTGTGGTCAATTTTATAAAGACCAGGCCACTAAAAACAAGAGTCTTCTCTGCTATTTGTGAGGAGATGGGAGCTGAACACCAAGCTGTGCTATTTCACAGTGAAGCACGGTGGCTGTCACAAGGAAAGGTTTTGTCCAGAGTTTTTGAGCTCAGAGAGGAGATAAGAATGTTTTTGGTTCAGGAGCACAAGTATGAAGTTACAGTAAAATTTGGTGATGAGAACTTCCTGGTGAAACTGGCCTACCTGAGTGACATATTTGGAAGGCTTAATGAACTGAATTTCCAGCTTCAAGGGAAAGATAAACACCTCCCTCAGGTCACAGACAAGATCAACTCTTTCACTCTGAAGCTTTCCATGTGGGGCAGGCGACTTGATGAAGGAAATACAGATTCATTCAGGACCTGCATGAATTTGTTGACACTACTGACTATGATGCCACCTCAGTGATTCTTTGCATCAAGCAGCATATTTCATCATTGATGGGATTCTTTGAAAAGTACTTCCCTGAAAACATTTCCCAGTATGACTGGGTCAGAGATCCTTTCAATGCACCAGCTCCTACTGGTTTCAGCTCTGCAGAGGAGAACCAGTACATTGACATGACATCTGACTCGACATTGAGACTGAGGTTCACATCACAGACACTGAGTGAATTCTGGCTGAGTGTAGAGAGGGAGTATCCACTCTGGGGGCAGAAGGCTATGGGCATCCTTATTCCTTTTGCAACATCATATCTTTGTGAGACTGGCTTCTCTGCTGTTGCTGCACTAAAGTACAGGTCCCAGCTAAACACTGAACAGGAGCTGAGAGTGGCAGTGTCATGCTTCAGACCCTGCTTCGAAAAGCTGTGCACTGCAAAATGGGCTCATTGTAGCCATTAGTTCTGACTTCCTCATTCTGATAAAAAAAAAAAAAAAACAGCACCTTTGCTCTTAGTGGAAACAGCAGTCCTGGCTATTCAGTAAACATAATGGCCCACTAGCTCGATAGTTGCATTGGGTATGGTGCTATCTCACCAAGTCTGTGATTACCATCACACAGTTGTCTATGAGTTGAGAAGTAATCCTCAGCCATATTTTGTCCATCTTGTTCATAAGTGACTTGGAGTTGGAGAGGAAGACACTTATCAGGGATGGTCTGGTGAGGTTATCCTGTAGCCTAGGTCGTATGGCAGCTCTCTTGCTCCACTTCTGCTTCCTTTCTCTATGCCGCCTCCGATACCTCGCAGGTGAGATGATGGTTATTCTGCTAGGCTCTTTGGTACACAGGATCTCTGGGGGAATAGTGCTCAGACTTCAGAGGGTAACATTGATTCCTGATTTTCAGCAGTTTGGGTCTTCTGTAATTTAAAGGTCCACAGAGTACTTGAGCAACCAAACTTAACACGCATAAAGAAACACTGTGGTGTGCCACCATCTAGCTGAATTATGCAGCACATGACCAATCAGTTCCTGAAGCTAATGTGTTGGAAGCAGGGAAAATGGGCAAGAGTAAGGATCTGAGTTACTTTGACATTGTGACTGTTAGATTACTGAGTCAGAGCATCTCCAAAACAGCAGGTTTTGTGGGCTGTTCACAGTAAGCAGTGATTAGTACCTATCAAAAGTAGTCCAAGGGAGGTCAACGAGTGTATTGTTGACGGAGTCCTGGGCTCCCAGGCCTCATTGATGCATGTGGGGAGTGAAGGTCCGATACAGCAGTACAGCTACTGCAGTACAAATTGCTGAAAAAGTTCATGCTGGCTATGAAGGAAAATAGAAAGAACACACAGTGCACTGCAGCTAACTGCATATGGGGATGCATAGTCTCAAACCAGTCAGAGTGCCCATGCTCTCTCCTGTCGACCGTGGAAGGCACCTGTAATAGGCACCTGAGCATCATATATGCACTTTAGAGCAAAAGAACATGGTGGCCAGGTCTGATGAATCATGTTTTCTTTTACATGAAATGGATGGCCAGATGCATGTGCATCTCTATTTTGGGGAAGAGATGGCATCCGTGTATCCACAGGAGAGAGATAGCATCCACATACACCAATCAGCCATAACACTGAAACCACTGACAGGAGATTATCGCATTACAATGGCATCTGTCAAGGCATGGGATATGTTTTGGAAGCAGGAAAATTGGGGAAGCAACTTTTAACAAAGGCATAATTGTGAAGGCTAGACGACTGAGTCAGAGCATCTCCAAAACAGCAGATCTTGCGGGGTGGTCCCAGTATGCAGTGGATAGTACCTACCAAAAGTGGTCAACCAGTGAACCAGTGCTAGGGTCATGGGCACCCAAGGCTCATGGATGAATGTGGGGAGAGAAGGCTAGCCTGCTTGGTCCAGTCCAACAGAAGATCTACTGTAGTGCAAATTGCTGAAAAACTTAATGCTGACTATGATACAAAGGTGTCAGAACACAGTGCGTTGCATCTTGCTGCATATGGGGCTGCGTAACCACAGACCAAAAAATAGAGCAATTGAAAAAGTTGGCCTGGTCTGATGAATCATTTTCTTTTGCATCATGTTGACAGCCAGAGGGTTTTGGTATTCATTTCCTTGGTGAAGAGATGAGACAAGGATGCACTGTAGGAAGACTGTACCCCCCTTCATGGCAGTGGTATTCCCTAATGGCAGTGGCCTCTTTCAGAAGGATTATGCACCCTGCTGCACTGCAAAAATTGTTCATGAATGGTTCGAGGAACATGACAAAGTGTTCAAGATTTTCATTTAGCCCCAATCCGATTGAGAATCAGTGGGATGTGCTGCACAAACAAGTCTGATCCATGGAAGCCCCAGCTCTCAACCTAAAGGATTTAAAGGATCTGCTGTTAATGTTTTGATGCCAGATACCACAGCACACCTTTATAGGTCTTTTGGAGACCATACCTTGATGAAGCTACACAATATTAGGGAGTTGGTTTTAATATTATGGTTGATCAGTGTATGTACAGGGGTTAGACAATGAAACTGAAACACCTGTCATTTTAGATCACAATAATTTATTAGTATGGTGTAGGGCCTCTTTTTGGGCCCAATATCAGCAGGACGGTGGATGCATTGTTCAATGGGTTGACCTCACTCCTTTCAGCCAGCTATGTACCCAGTTGTCTGTGTAATATGCCTGTAGGCACACCCTGCAGTCAAGGGTGGCATTGTGAGCTTTATCATTCAACACAACCAGCACTGAAATCAAGCATTTGGAAAGAAGAATGTCACAGGCATTTCTTTAGGACCCCAAGAAACTGTATTAACTTATGGGAAAATAGGTATTTTTCCAATTTAAATCAAGAGTGGATGCACCATAATTAGTGAGTCCTATTTTATTCTGATAGATCCCAACTGAGTCTAAAATGGACACACACTGTTCTAAGAGGTTATTAATGGTGTTTAAGTGATTCATTCATATAGCAATAAGGAAATGCTCAACATCAAAAAGAGCTGTGAGGAGTTTTCCACAACTTCAGCTTTGGCAGCATTCTGAAGGAGCTAGTCAGAACACCGGCAGTTAGATGGATCAACATGCCAGCCAGAAGGAGATGGTACCATGAGAGAACAAAAAAGCAAGGGACGTCATGCTGGGGTACAGACCAAGTATCTTACTCTCAAACAGCCAGTCACATAATAACAAGATGGATGAAATAAGGCTGTGCCTTAATACACTAGGTTCTTTGAGGGACTGCAGCATGCTGATTTTCACAGAAACATGGCTCACCGTGCAGGTTCCTTACATGGCTGTGCAGCTAGGGAGCAGTTCGCTATAATGGTGGGCCAAACAAAGTACTCCAGTAAGAGCAGGGGCAATGGGCTCTGTATCACATCAACAATAACTGGTGCACCAGCCACACTTAGCAGAGAGCCATTGTTCACCAGATCTTCTGCTTAGATGTATGCTGTTTTAGCTGCCTCTGGAATTTTAATATCATGGCTGTTTATATTCCAGTGCAAGGTAATGCTAAACTAGTGTTCGCACAGCTGGAACCGGCCATCATTTACATTTATGGCATTTCGCAGACACCCTCATCTAGAGTGACTTAGATTTATCTCATTTACACAACTGAGCAGTTGAGGATTAAGGACCCAACTGTGGCCGCTTAGTGGTGCAGGTTTTTGAACTTATGGCCTTCCAATCGGTAATCCAGTGTAAATCACTAAGCTACTGTTGCTCCCAGACAAAGTGGGACAGACAAGAGGATGCTCATCCTCACAGTTCCTTCAAAGACCTAGGAGCTAATTCTCAATTTCAGGAAGTGACAGTATGATGCATATGCTCCCATTTTCACCACTGGTGACAGTGGAGAGTGTGCCCAAATTCCACGGTGTACACAAAGGGCACAGCGATGGTTGTTTTTACTGAGGTCATAGAAGAAAGTTGGCCTGCTGATGGTGACCAAGTACTGCTGTACCACATCAAGCATCATGACATGCTTCATCTTAGTCTGGTTTCATGAAAATTCTTCAGTGGGTCAACTCCATCGCACAGGTCATTGGGAAACCACAACCAGCTCTGGAGGATATCTATAGATCATGCCTCAGGACAGTCAGCAGCATCTTTAGAGATGCCAACACACCCATGCCATCATCTACTTTAATCTGGCAGATCATACAAAGCCATCTATGCTCGTACCTCCAGACTAAGAAAAAGCTTCCTCCTGAGAACCATTTGCCTGAACTAGCTCTCCAAGAACCCCTCATAAACTATATCACCCAACTGTCTGCACAACTGACTTCATTCAGGTTCACTCTCCTCACTCTCAAATACTGTGATCAGTATCTGTCTACAGAACCTTTTATGCTATTTATTAACAGACTTAATACTAGTGCTGTATC
This sequence comes from Leptodoras oyakawai, assembly GCA_024363135.1. Lineage (NCBI taxonomy): Eukaryota > Metazoa > Chordata > Actinopteri > Siluriformes > Doradidae > Leptodoras > Leptodoras oyakawai. Next base: position 7,817,721 of record JANCOA010000009.1, on the reverse strand, counting down.
ACACCCCATGGATCGGTACACACGTGAACCGCGGTCAACCGATCAGTTGCCAAATGATTTACCATGACTTTGTGGAATGCAAAGTTTTAGTAATTATCACATAGTTAAAGGAATCAT
>JANCOA010000009.1:7805414-7817504 GCA_024363135.1 Leptodoras oyakawai | reverse complement strand
AGAATAGAAGAGGACCCAGCACTGAGCCTTGTGGGACACCAGTGGAGAGTTTGCATGGAGTGGATGTTGAGCCATTCAATGTTACCTGGTAGGAGCGTCCTTCCAGGTAGAACCACTTCCATGTTAAGTAGACAGGGTTGCGCTCCTTGTGATTACAAGACATGTGGGAAACACCTCTTACCATCATCTTAACTCTTACTCTTGATCATCGCTGTTTGAAGGTTATATATTTCTTTAAGGTTATATGAAGTTTGTCTACACTGTGGTCTCAGTGTATAAAAACACTCCTCCCCATCCTTTACATGGTTATCCTATACTTGTGATCACCTGATCTATGAGGCTTTCCCAGTGAACATATCCCCCATTTGAACATAAGTCTATCAATACTGTGGTGTCCTGTCCCTGGCATAACTGAATTTTTATAGGGTCCTGTGCTAATCTGGACTGGTGTTGCACATAGGATCATCTTGAAAATATACCTCCAAGATCTCATCTTCCAGTCATTATTGGGTCTATACAGGCCGTCAGCCGACACCTTCAGTTGAGATCTTCCCTTTAAACTTTGGTACTATTATGAGTATTGATTAGTTCAATCACATATAATGAGCACTAGCAACACCAGCACAAGGGACAGTATTATCAAAATACATTGTTCATAAGCAGTTCGTCTATAAGCTTGATAGCAAGGGCCATGTGGATATCTATAATCAAATGTGTTGTGATTATATTTGTGCCAATCTGTCTTTGCAGAATTCATGTTTGCAGTGTGTGATATGGACCCAGGTTTTTTCTCTGCAATCTTAACTGCAGTTGCTGTGCTTAGCAAAACTTGGTTTGGTCCTTTCCATCATGGTTTGGTCAACTGCTTTTTCCTGAAGACTTACACAGTTTCACTTCCTTATTTATACTGCCTCCCTCTGGGTCTGATTGAGTCAGTTTGTCAAACACAGTAGCATGTTACATCAACATTTTCTCATATATTCTGCTGATGTGCCTTCTTCCTCATTGTGTCTTTTCCAAATTCAGAAAGTGGGGGACATTAAAAAAGGTTTCCCAAACACAATCTCATATGGAGATAAACCCCTTACACGTCAACATTCTCATGTTTAACAATACTCTGAACCCAGTTTTTCCCTTTTTCAGCCATTGCTTTCTTTAACTTGTTGTTGATTGTTCCATTTGTTCTTTCTACTAACCTTGCTGAATGTGTGTAATAAGCGCAATGTCTCTTGCAGTCAATACACAAGGCAGTAGTTAGGTGTTAAATGACTTCATTTACAAAATGGCCCCCATTATAACTATACAATCTCATGAGTACCCCAAATGTGGTATGATATCCTTTATCAAGGCTTTTGCTACTGTTAGTGTGTCTGGTGTAGCTGTAGGAAATGCCTTAACCCATCAAGAAAATCGAAGTCCACTGTTACGAAACACCATTGTTTCCTTTCAAATTGATATAGATAGTATAGATGTAAAAATTAAAAAGGAAATTTTTTATTTGGGAATTTATGTTGAAGGCTTATATTCCCCTGCAGTATATGTTGCATACATATTTTACAGCTCTCACAAAACCTTTTGGCATACATTGCAAATCCAAATGTCCTGAATGCTTTATTTATTTGATCCATAATTCCCCCTGTTGAGGCATTGGTAACCCCATAACTCAATTGAGCTTCTGCTCTAAGTAAAGATTTAGGTAGAACAAGCTTTCTCTCATCATCCTGCAAGGTCTGGTGTTTGAGAAATGCCATTATTTCTCCATTTCTGTTTCTCTGCTGGCAGAGCTGCATTTTGCATGTCTTTGAGAACTGTGTGACCTAGAGTCAGGGGATCTATAACACTTTCTCACTTTTGCTTCATCAGCTTTTTGGTACCCCTTAGACACGGAATCTTGTTTTGAAGTGTGTGTTTTGCATTTACAAATAGCAACTGCTTTTGGTAACATTACAGCATCTAAAAGAGCTAATAGGTAATCTTTGTCTTACTGGTGTGCCTGAGGAATTAACCATCCCCCTGTTCTTCCATGGTGTAGCAAATGTATGTAATACAGAATATGCATATTGGCCAACAGTATAAATGGTGACTGTTTTCCCTTTACCTGGTTTACAGGCTTGTGTGAGAGCAATTAATTCTGCAGATTCTGCTGAGTGATGAAATGTAAAATCTAAGCTTCTAAAACTTCAATGAGTGTGACTACAACATATCCTATTACCATTAGGTGTTTTCACACCAAACAGTTTTAAGGACTAATCTGGGGGTAACTGCCTCCCTGAGAAATACAGTCGTTACAGGGTCATTTCTGGTGTGCATTTGCACTGGAAGCAGGAACGATAAAGTGATGTAAGCCGTGCAACGGTTGGTGATTCGACATAACTTCAGCATAACACACCACAATAACAATAATTAGGCATGATCTGAGCTGTGTGCATGTTGACTGGTGGAAAATTTGCGAATGTCCAAAGAAAAGTTTCGGTTTGTTTCACTGTTTAAAGCCTGCATTTGAGAAAATGTATATAAATTATTGTCTCTCCAAAACCCTGGCTGCTGAATTTTTACACCTTGTGGACTCTTTTTTTGGCACCATGCTGCCAGATGCTGGATCTCCTCCCTGTAGGCCAATTCATCATCATTGAGTGGCTGACCACTGTGGTGTTTTTTGCAAAATTAATGATGTTAGATCTATGCAGTGGCACCCAGTCATGGGTTAACAGGGTGAAGAGCAGTGGACTTAACATACAGCCCTGCAGAATGCGAGTGTTCAGGGTATGGCTGGAGGACACCTGACTGTCCAACCTCACAGACTGGGGGTCTGTTTGTGAGGAAGTCTTAAGACCCAGTTACACACGAGGGTTCTGAGTCCCAGGTCACTCAGCTTGGTTACCAGCCTCACTGGGATAACTGTGTTGAAAGTAGAGCTGAAGTCAATAAACAGTGACCGGATGTAGGTGTTGTTATTGTCCAGGTGGGTGAGTGCAGAGTGAAGAGCAGTAGAAGTGGTATCCCCTTTTGATATGTTAGAGCTGTATGCAAACTCAGGTAACCGAGAACCAGTGAGGGGTCCTGAGGTGGCTCACTCCATCTGGTGTGATTCCAATTGCTATTCTAAGAATGAGCGTAGAACATGTTGAGTTCGTCTGGGAGGGATGCACTGCTGGATGGGGGCATTGGATGGGATGGTTTGTAACTTGAGTATCTGATTCCCTTCCACATGTGTTAATATAGTTTGTAGGAGTATGTGTCCAAGTCTGTGTCCATGGTAGTTCATTATGAAAACACACTCCAGTCAGTGTTGTTAAACTGGTTTTGCAGTTTTTTCTTTTCTGTTTCATTTACAGAAAATATTGTAAGAGAGTTCTTTTTAAAAATTAAATAAAGTAATACAAGTCTTAAATTATATGTTTTTAGAAAAAAGTCATTTTGAAAATTTAAATACTATTTTTGGATTTTCCCTGATAACTAATCAAGAAGCATTATGAGATCATATGTTTCGTATCGCATATTTTGACATGGTAAAGCAGTATGACTTTTTAGCAATATCATGGAGCCTTAATGCAACTAGCATTGCAAAAGTGTTATATTTTGAGTTGTACTGTTAGGTAATGTTTTGAGTTTCATTTGTGCATAGCAATTGCAATTGTAATTAATTAATTAGCATTTGAATTTGATTAAAGTCTGGTATAACCATTCATCTGTAATTGCCTCCTGTTACACCTGTTTTTTCCCCTGCATCTTAGCCTTCCAGAACATAAGACTGAGTGGACACACACTGCTGCAGATCCTGGAGTATTTGACATTACTGAGTGCAGGGGATCTGATCCCCTATGCCCAGGCTTTGACCACTAGTATGGGCCTGCTGCTGGAGAACAACATTTCCTGCAGAGTGCTGCAGACTGTGAACAAGCTCTGGATGGTACTCAATACAGTCATGCCTCGAAGGTGAAGAGAATAATGTGTGCCTGCCTGTGTGGTTATTAATGCATGTCCTATTGATAAAATATTTTATTTCAGTCATAAGGTTATTATACAACACGGTATTTTGTATAAAATAGTTTGCAGTCTATTTTGAGGCTGACAGATGTCCTAGTTGTAGATAAGGCTCAGTTGAGATATATGGAGTTTCAGTGGAAGCCACCCATAGTGATGACTCAACAGTTATGGTAGAACTTGCATGAGAATGGGGTAGACTAAATAATGGTATGTTCAGGGAAGCCAGATAGTAAGCTGGCTACTGCTATCTGCAATCACACTGGCTGAGCACATAATATAGCCCTGTAAACTTAATTATTCATCCTGCTGCTTTTGTCACAATAACATGGTCAATGAATTATATTGCATCAGCTGGTAGCACGGGTATGTGCTATGTTTTGCAACAAAAATAAAACACAAAGGAAAAAGAGCAACCGTGGGTAAAGTTATTTATAACTTTATTAAAAGCTATAATGTTATTAAAAAACACATTAGTTGCTTTATGCATTTAGATTAAAAAAATATGAGTCTTCAAAGTCAGGCAGGAAATTCATTGTGGAGCTAGAACATCCATTCTTTTAGTAATATTGTAATAGATTTTAGCTGTGTTTAGTTAGTTCTGAAGAAAAGAGACTCCATGATGTTTAGTTGTCTGTCTGTTAATTCCTTTCTCCATTCTTCTCTCAGGCTGTGGGTGATGACAGTAAATGCTTTGCAGCCATCTGTTAAGCACCTCAGGAAGCACCACTATACTCATAATGACCTGTTAGTGGACCCTCTCATTGTATTGCGATGTGATCCCAGAGTGTTAAGGTATTTTTTCATGTTACCTTTTTACTGAATTCATTTTTTTATGTCCAGGTGCTCCCCAAGATGACTATTAAAAAGCTTTAAACATTATATGTAAGTTTTGTTTTGTTTGTTTTACTTTTGCAGTGGCCCATCTATAAATCCTTTTTAATATTGGTTTACATTGCACGATGCATTGCAAAGCAAAAACTGTGATGTACGTCGTGGACATATTACAATATCAAGTGCGCTTTGTTTAACATAGCATCTAATGCATGTAATAGCATTTTTTGAACAGCAGCCACCCACCGTCACTAGCATGTCATACGTCATGCTTTCATACAACACTGTGTCTTCCTCCTCATTAACAGCCTAGCAGCTTCAAAATAAAAGCAAATGTGATGCAAACTTTGAAAGTGGCAGAGAGTATAGCGATAACCACAGGCAGGTAGGGCTACCCAGAGCTATGTCACTATGATCACTATGATCACAACAGCGCATGTGATCAATGGAGAGTGGGAAATGTCAAGCTTCGTACTTCCACCAGGCTAAACATAGCCGTGGAAATTGGCTCTCTTGGATTGGGAGCTTGTAAAAGCTAATCACAACATTGTTGTCTTTATGAACACTGGAACATGTCTTTATGAACACTTAAGCATGTCTTTATGAACACTGGAAATGTGGAGGTAGCAGTGGAACAAGGCTGGACTAGCACCACACAAAGTGTTTTGGTGCCCATTTGCTGCTTCATTCGGTTGTTGGGTTAGGTGAGGCACATAGCCACCTTCTTCCACCACTCTGCTTGTGGCTAAACATAGATTATTACAGATCACCCCACATAAACTCATCTTTCTTTTTATTTGAAGAAGATTAAAATTCTTTGTTAAAGTTTTTACTCAAGAAAACTACTTGTTTTGAATTGTTATTCTTCAAAAATAAAAAAGGAATGTTTTCTTTCAGTTGTTTAAGGATATGCAGAAGCTGCAAAAATGTATACAAGAAAATGTGCATTGTTTTATACTTCAGAAATAAAAGAACTTTCATTATTGTTCTTTGTTTAAATTTTGTTTAAAATATCATAAGAAAAACGAATCATGAACTCAGTATTGTGATTCGAATTGGATCATGAGCAGACTGTATTGTTATACCCCTATTTTTTTATTTGAAAAAGTATACATATTTGTTTCTTTGCAGGCGTCCGTCCCTGATGGATATCATGTTACACATATTGAATGGCTATTTGAAGGCATCCAAGGCCTACTTGAATGCCCACCTCAAAGAGACTGCTGAATTTGAGAGGCAGAATCAAACTATCTCAAACCTGGGGCTTGCTGGTCAACCAGAAACACCAGAGGTTACAAGGGAAGAGCTAAAAAATGCTCTACTGGCTGCCCAGGTATCACTCATGACATATAAGCAAAATAAATTGTTATTGGTAAGAAGGAAAATATATCATATCTGAATTGGTGATGTGATTTGTTTTTAACATCGCAGGACAGTGCAGCAGTGCAGATCTTGTTGGAGGTATGTCTGCCCTCCTCTCAGGAGGAGCAACAGCAGCAACTGAGCAGAAAAGGTGACTATGAACAACCATATTGACACAAAATGGAATATGAACTTTCCATACATCTCGCATATAAAATTTATAAAATAAAACAAAATTTACATGAATCAAGTGAGTAATTGCAAATGTAATGAACATTTCAGGACTTTCCATTAAACATTGTTCATTAGTAAAGAAGTTCTGAAGATGTGGGAGGTGAAACCAATTTTTTTTTTTAAAGATGTTGGTAAAGCACTGTTACGACCCCTCTTCAGATAAAAACCCACAGGTTTTGCCAATTTGGGCTCTATTCTAGGGTACCGACATAGCAACTCAAACTAACAGACCAAGACACGGTTTAAGATCATGTGAATAGTTTTGTATTAATTTTTGATCTCTTTATACAGTCACGAACCAGCTTCAGGGTGAGCTACTGCCAAAATAATCCCCACTAACCACCCAAGAAACTACCTTCCCTAATTCAAAAGAAAACCAAAACAAAATACAGAGAGGACTAACCTGCCTCTCTCAATGAATAAACAAGAGAAAAGGAGGATTTAATACAAAAGAAAAATGACACTCACCCCTACAATATAGTGACTGATAAACAAATTTGGGTTACAACAGACAACAGTCATGCCTGGATCAGCACAAAGGCAAATCACAAGCGAATACATAGCAGCTAAGAGCTGTCACAAAGCCCACTATGGACCATGGAGTGACTACCAACATCAGACCAAGGAAAAGAAAGGGAGAGAGAATAGCCTGCAAGCATGGGTGATTTGTAAACATGGGTTTGTAAAAAAAAGGCACCACGCCAGCCCGTTTGGGTATTTTGAATTTAAATGAAGTAAGAGAACAAATAAAGAATCCAACCAACGTGGCTTCTACACAAAAAAAGCACCAACTTAAACACACACAACACAAATTAAACAATTATATGCAAAAAAATTAAAAGGCCTGAAATAAATATAAAAGCTAAATAGAAAAGATTGAAGCTAATCTCAAATGTGAAGACTATCAATATTATAATTTTGACATTTATTTTTATGTTTGAACAGACACTCTTTATTTCTACCCTATTTCCTTTTATCTGAACATACTACTCTGTTGTTAAAAATACACAGTTGACTACATTTAAATATGAACTTTGTTCATGTGGAAGGAGTGTGGTTCTACACTATGTAAGGATCTACACTATGTAAATAACTATGTATTTATACTTTGTCTAAATGGACACATCAATTAGTAATACAATTGAACACACTTCCCCATCCATTTCTTTACTTCTTCCTCTCTTAACAAAGTAAGGGCCACAACAATCCATACCTGTTCAATAGAAGGGAAGTTTCCTTAGTCAGAGACAGCAAGGAGACTAGGTTTTAATATAGGGCTTACTTCCCTACTGTCTGCAGTCACCAGAATTTTTTTATAAAGCACTGCTTCACATTATCTTACCATTACAGACACCCAACAAAGTAGTCAGTAGGTTGGGGTCATCCCATTTAAATGTCAAAAGGGAACCCTCATTTGGATAACAGCAGATAAGTGCAATAATAAATAATCCCTTCTGTTTTATTGAAAAAGTACACTTCTGTAACCAGTAAATTCATTAAATTTGTTTACATTATCGTCTGTTCACTGATTGATTTGACTGGAGTATAAAACTGTTCATGGAAGTTACAGTCCTAGCCCTCATAGAAAGCCTTTTTGTCAGTTGCAGTCCACGGCCAAATTCATGGCTTCTAAATGTATTTTTATGCTGTCTATCATGGTGAGATTTAGGCTGTGCATGTGAGGGCATTCTCAATGATTTTCAGGTGATGAGAAGTCCATATAGAAGTAGGACATCAGGTTGGATTAGGCAGGTCCAGAGGGGGCAGAAGGATTCAGGGTCATTGGTATCTTCTTGTGTCTCAGGGCATCCGAATGTCCCAATTTACCAGAACTCTCTATGCCCATGAACCTGTTAAGCATAGACTTAAACACTGAGACTGTTTTTGTTCCATAACTGTGGGGCTTTGTTGGAGAAAGCTCTGCCCCAGCTTATCTTCTTCTAGCCAATGAATTTTCTTAATGTCTGCACTAACAGCAACTAACTAGACCTGACTGAAAAGCTTAACAATGGGGAAGAAACCTGTTAGCAGAATCTTTCCTCAACCCAGAAGGGATAATGGTAACAATACACTTAGGTAGGTTTTTACCAGTGAGAACAAGTAAACTTCCCTCATTTCAGAGAGGCTGACTCTTTTACTGACATTTATATCTCATAAAGCCAGAATTGTTCTTCGGTTCAAAATGGTGTTTACTCACCAAGCAGGTTTCAGTCTGCCATCTGCGTCATGTCACAAAGCTTTTAGAAATTCTACATTCAGGAATCAGGTGATTGGAGCTTCAGCATTGACTAGGGTTTATTTACACGTACAGACAATTCTATATGGGTACAGTCTGTCAACAGTCCGTCAACAGTGACAAGAACTATAAGAGCTTGTGGAGGAGGAGGAGGGGCAAGGAGGCGGATGAAGGAAGAAGATGAAAGATTAAGGTTAAGAAGGGGTAAGGGGGGATGCAGATGAGAATACAAAAGGGAATGTAGCATGTAAAGATAAGGGGTGATCTTTATCACCTTAAGATTGGGAGACAAAGGGTTATTTCAGTGCACCCAAAAGAGAGAGGTGATAAGATGAGAGTGAGACAGTTATCACTTCTCTCCAATAAGCGGCTATTTGCTGAACCCCTACAATAGAAATGGTTATGACCATAATAAAATAACATGTAAGGGAAATTAACATGTATAAAAAATAACATTAGAAAGGACAATAACATGTATTGAGAATAGTTTCTCTCACTCTGAAGTTGTGTCTAAGGCAATTGTACCATTTGTACAGGATGCTGAGGTAGTATAATTGGGTACTTTCGTACCGGAGGGACTTTTCTTAGTTTTTCTGTGTGTTTGGAACGCAGGAACTAGGGACGATTGTGAAAAGTAAAAATATTCGCTAGCATTTCATCTCAACTTGCTAGGTTAGGCATTAGCAAGGCCAAGAAAAATCTCAGATAAGCAGAGGCAAAGGACTTTTCTGCTCACACGCCACAAACAGAGTTGCTTGAGGTATGCTAAAGCACATTTGGACAAGCCAGCTTCATTTTGGAATAAGGTGCTGTGGACTGATAAAACAAAAATTTTGTTATTTGGACATAACAAGGGGCGATATGCATGGCGGAAAAACTGGAGATGTTTTGTAAAGAAGAATGGTCCAAAATACCTTCAGCCAGACTCTCATTGGAAGCTATAGGAAGAGTTTAGAGGCTGTTATTTCTGCAAAAGGAGGATACCTTAAATATTGAGGTAGTTTTTCTGTTGGGGTCCTTAAATTTATGCACCTGCATAATTTTGTTTAAATAATTATTGCACTTTCTGTAAATCTTATAAACTTCATTTCACTTTTCAAATCTCATTCTTCTGCTATGTGATATATTTAACTGAAATTGCTGATCCAAACAACCAATGATTTATAAAGGAAAATCATGAAAATTATTAGGAGTGCCCAAACTTTACCACTGTATACACATTAAATCTGTAACATTAATATTAAAAGTGTAATCAATTTTATATACAGCTTGCTCTGCAGCTTAACTTTGGAGTACAAACATATGGTGCAAAAAAAGGAACTGTATGATGCTTAAAAGTGTTATGTTAGTCCTTTGAATTATGCTATGGTTCTACGAATGTCCTTTCACTGTGTGCTGCTTTCTAGAGCAGTCCATGCTGCACATAGATGCTCTGTTCTGTTTCTCTTGGAAGAACATCGTAGAGCCGTCTCTACAAGGGCATTTAAGGCATTAATGATTCAGCTAGAGTAAATGAATTAATTTTGTTGTGCTTTGATGTTATCTGACAAAGTTTGCACAAAATATTTTTAATGAGATAGATTGCTGGCATGCTTGCCTTTATTTTTCTCACCACCATAAAATAAACGTTGTGCCTCATGTTCAGCAGGTTATACTGTGAGGGAGTGCCATGCACATTTTATCTAAAGTATATTAATTTTTGTTCTAACTAAAATCAGCAATAGTCACCCCACACCCTCCAGAGATCTTTTGCTGCTATCATAGGTAACATTATGCAACATTATTATATTAGGAAACCAACACATGACCTCTGCAAGGATGTGTGCTATGTGGTACTGTAGATGTGTTACTCATATATGTTTAAGTTTTGCTGCTATATAATGACCCTGCTATATAATCCCATTACCGTTTTTTTTTTTTTTTCAGTTTGCTTCCTTTCAAGGTTTCTTCCACATGTCCTCTCAGAGATTTGACTGTTGCCTCTTGTGCAAATCAAAATCTACACCCAGATTACTCTGAATGAATTCAAATATAATTGAATTGATAGTTGTGGAAATCGTGTCAGGCATTTTTTTTCCTCCTCTTTATTTTTAAGAACTTGCTGCCCACATCCAACCATGAGTCATAAACTGCTGTTGACCTAGATGTTATTTGGTTGGTTGTTTATGCTCAACAACAGTGACAATGTGTGCACAATGTTATTGTATGTTGCATCTAGTGCATCAAGGTTAGCAGGGTTTGATATTTTTAGTCATTATTTGGTCCAGCTTCTAGGTATACAGGTACAGTGCCATGAGAAAGTATTTGCCCCTTCCCAATTTCTTCTATTTTTCTAAATTTGTCACAATGAAATGTTTCACATCATCAAACTAATTGTAATATAAGATAAAGAAATCACAAGTAAACACAAAAATCACCTTTAAAATGATATATAGCCCATGTGAAAAATAATTGCTACCAAATCATCCAGTTAACTAAATTCAATTGACTGTTGGGTTTAATTTAACTAGCCACACCCAGGCATGATTAGTGCCAGGCCTGATGAGTGTAAACATCACTTAAATAGAACCTGGCTGCCAATATGAAGCAAGATTCTAAGTTGAACTCTACCAGTCTGGAAAGTGTTACAAAGCCATTGCTGAGGCTCTGGGACTCCAGTGAACCACAGTGAGAGCCGTAACCCTCAAATGGAGACAAGTTTGAACAGTGGCCGGTCTCATCCAGGAACCCAGAAAGCCTCACTTATCTCAGTTTCAGTCAGTGTACATGATTCCAATATAAGAAAGACATGGGGCAAAAATGGCATCCACGAGAGCACTGCAATAAAATTCTGATGAGTCAAAGATGAAACTTTTTGAAAGACATGGCTCCTGTTACATCTGGTATAAAGATAACACTGCCTTCCACAATAAGAACACCATACCTACAGTCAAACATGATGGTGGTAGTGTGATGTTCTGGGGCTATTTTCACATGGGTGATGTAGGTTTTGAATCAATCTTTATCATCAGTAAATGGAAAGATCATTTTAAAGCTGCATTTTGTGTTTACTCATGTTGTCTTCATCTTATATTAAAATGAGTTAGATGAACTGGAATATTTAAATGTGACAAATGAGCAGAAATAGAAGAAATTGGGAAGGGGCAGTTGGGAATACTTTGTCATGGCACTGTGTATAGTTATAATTATAAATTATAATTTTCCCATGTGCAGTGCTACTTGTATTCATAAACTTGTACCAGCAGTACACACTACCATTTCAGTACCTAATAAAGTAATTAATTGTGCATATTTATATATACACAAGTACATGCTTGCTGTCTTGGTCACAAGACTTGGTCGTCTTGCTGGCGCATCCGTGACCAGCAAGTCTTTGTGATGTATCAAGAGCCACGGTATCCAGGGTAATGTCAGCATACCAGGAAACGTTTTCCACCACC